>JAJOZX010000311.1:1115000-1192500 GCA_023014485.1 Bathynomus jamesi | reverse complement strand
TTTTGTTCTCCGGGTGACGAAGAGCTCGATGGATTGCTGTGGATTGAAGTTCTTCGGATCGATCCGCTTGAGTCCTTTCTTCGTGGCGGGGATTGAAGTCGTTGGACCATCTTTAGCTTCGTGTCCTTTGGAATGCGGTCGTCAAAGAAACCAAGCCCCACGAGATCCTCTGAGAGGTACCACAGGTGCCTTTTCAAGGCCATGGATGCCGTGTGGCTGACTTCCTTGTCAGGGTAGGCCTCGAGCAGGCGAAGGAACTCTATGTCGTTCAGTGGAGCTCGATTCGAGACCATTGCCTCATTCCACTGCTTCACGTACGCGAGGGAGATGAACAAGCACAGCCGCCGAAGTCCTCCTTCTTCCCTGGCTGTCAGGTCCAGTTGGTGACGGAACATGAAAATCTTGAGGGCATAGATGGCTTTGGCCATCCATCTGGCGTGGTGATAGGCCCCAGGCTGACGAAATCCCCCCTGGACCTGACCGCCAAGGAAGCGGTAGGAAAGGATGAGGAGTTCACGGTAGTCTTCTCGGGGATGTGTGCCGTGGGAAAGCGTCTGCTGCAGGTATTTCTTCATGGAAGACGCTTGATTTGCCCAGTTGTCAGTTGTTGTGGGATTGCTTTCGTCACCGATGGACAAGAATGACCCTTTGTCAATGGAGGCCCACCGCTGTTGAAATCTTTTGAAGAGGAGAATGTCAGGGGAAGAGGACGGCCCCAGACATCGCACGAAGACATCCTTGAGTAAGATCTCCAAGACGTGGTGACGGCAAGCCAACCTCAACATGGGACGGCCAAACTCCTGCTCAATGCGAACGCAAGCACCTTGGATCATCCCAGCGTTCACAGCTGTGGTGTTGAATCCCAGTCCAATGATTTGCTCCGAAATGCCAAAAGCCTGGACTTCCTGGAGTACGGCTGCAGCCTGTTCTTTTCCAGTGCCGTCCACCGCAACGGGTACACCAAGAAGCTCCTCGACTCCATCGCCCGTCACCACAACAGCAATCCGGTCAACCTCCTTCTTCTCCTTGGCGATATCTTCCAACAGTTTCCCATCCCAGTGCAATTCTAAAGGACCAGAAGCTTCGAACTTTCGGGTCAACTCTTCTCCCATCTCCTTTCGGATCTTGTTCCGTGTTCGATGAACAGTTGCTGGCGAGATTACCAGGTCATCCAGGTCATGACCCAAACTCTGAGCTGCTGCTGCAAAGGACGACGTTGCTTGTCTCACGGACATGCTGTCGCGATCCCAAGCAGCGATGAGATTCGGGTCCGTGAGGGCATTCATTCGCCTTTTCTTTTGAGTCTGGGCCTTGCTGGTGCTGGGCGCTTGGTACGTCTCGTCGTCATCATCCTCGTCTTCCGTGTTCATTTCAGTGCTGCTACCATCCACCTCCAAGATCGCTACCTCCATGAGCTGTGTCACCCCAGCATCCCATTTACTCTTCCTAGCCGTGGCTGCAAGATCCCTCTTCCGCTTCACAGCTTTCTTCTTCGCTGTCTTCTGGTCCACCCCCGCAAGACTTGACGACATCCTGTCTTCCCTCTGCGAGGTGAGAAAATCCTTGTCCTCCTGAGGGACCTTGGAGGAGGATAGCGCGGAGGAGTGAGCCACGTCAAACACGTCTTCCAAATCCGACTTGAACATCCCCTCCTTGTACCGGTAACCCTCTTGCGGCTTTGTCCTGTTCTTCTTGAGTGCGTCATAGGTATCGATCAACTTCGCCTGCTTCTCCCCTGCGTACTTCTTGGTGGTAGTTGGTATGTTGGCCTTCTCCCAGATGGGTCAGATGGTTTCCACCACCAGGCGAATGCTCTCCGATTTGGTCTTCCTTCCCTCTTGGTCTTGGTGGTGGTGGAAGTAAAGGAGAAGGCATTGCTCCTTTGATGGAAGTCGTGGACAAACAATCGCTGCAATTGGGGCCTTGTCCAGCAACCACAACTGGTTTCCTGCTCTAGTAACCATCACCTGCGAAAGAGAAGAAAATCTTGTATAAGTGAAACAGAAGTGGCGAACTTGAGTGACCCCTAAAATCCTCCTACAGCTGTCAAATTTTGTGATAACAATCCTTTATAAAGGTGTAATACGGGCAAGCGTCGCCCCGACCCGAAATCCTCCATTCGTATATTTGAGACACCCTAATATATATAATATAGTTGTTAACCCCTCCGTCTATGGCCCTGGGGTGGTTCGGATTGACGGGGGTTCTGGTTTAGGAGGCAAGCAACGGATAGGTGCCTTGAAGTGGTTTTTCTTCTATGTTACTCTCCGAGTTCTTCTATAGTGGCTCGGAGGACTCTGGTAGATTTGCAATCTAAATGCTGAAGGTTCCGGATTCTTCTTATAGCGTATCCGGAAAGTTTTCTAAGTTTTTCTGAAGAGAGCAAGGCTCGAAGGGACAATAAAAGTTTCTTCACTGTAAATTTACTGCTAAAATACAGGTAGTGCTCAGCCTCTGAATTAGCTTCTGAATGACAATGGATGAATTTGAATGGGTTTATATACCCAAAAACTGCTAACATTATTATTATTAAATGCTAAGAAGGCTGTATTATTTTTGCACAATATTTGAAAATAAGTAAATTTTTTAGCTGTGGTAAGGCTTGAACGAGTAAACAAAATATTTGAAGACGAAACCATATTTTTATCTTAAACCGCGACTTTTCAGATCTGATGTTATCATGATCTGCCAAGTTAACTAAAAGTGGAAATCGGACTATGCATCTTTACACTAAAATATGCATATGAGTGAAATTTTAAGGTTTAAGATGTACAATTTTAATGCTTAGGCAAGACATGATCTCATTGTTTATAACGAAAGAGAGTGTATACAAAATGTGAACATTGCAAAGCTTAACAGGATTCCTTATTAAGCGAAATCTAAAAAATGATTATGAGATTTTAAAAAACAACAGGTCACCAATTATTTAGCAAAGTAGAAAGTGAATCAAATATTTTATCCAAACTCGCGTTGGGCGATTTTGGTCCTTATGTAAAAATGAATACACACACGTACATACATATGAGTATAGGCATTATATAAAGTTAAATATATAAGATTATACATGAACCATATAACACATGAATTTTTAAAATGGATACTTTTTCTTACAATGGATACAGAGACTATATAAATGAATACAAGAATTACATGAAGGATAAGATAATATAGGAATATGGGAATTATTTATGGTTCATTTTTACAGGGCTCTTCCCTCTAGAATGATATTAATATAATAACGTAACATCCTAACTAAGGCTAACTAGATGATAACTATTGGTTTTATAATACAGATTTATATATACAACATAAGTCGGGTGGTTTAAGTCTAGTTCACGTGGTCTGGGTACGCACTCTTGGTCGTGCATAAATAGTTTCATGTTCCGTGTCACTGGGTTTTCTTTGTTCCCAGAATGATCTTTTCATCACAAATACACCGAGGATAATAGCACACACAATAATGATACTAACGGCAGATGTTGAGAAAATGGTTACCGGTTGTAGTATTTGTAAGAGGTTGTTTTGGTTATCATCCGAAATTTTAAACCGGCTCAATTGATCATTCCATTCAGGGGCATGCAGTTCGGGTAGGATGGTTACAGGTTTTATGGAGAGATTTAAGATCTCTATGACGGGTTTAAATTTAATTTGCGACGGAAATGGGTATGAGTTATTAAGGGTAACCTTATACGGGTTGTATATTTGGAGGGCTTTTGAACGCAAGGAGCAACCAATTGGTAGCCGAATAATCATAGGGATTGTAATGAGGGAATAATTTGATGGACACTCGAGGGTAGCGGCAGTCCTGTTCGCGAAGGAAACCCAGATGTCTGGTCCAATTCGTAGTTGGATGGTTTTAGGGGAATGAAATTTTTTAAATGAACATACGGGGGCATGCCGGTCACGAATTAAATCGACAAAGCAAGACCTAGTAGTGGGAAGAATAACTGGTTTGAGTGGAGGGCAGATGAGTTGTTTATTTGGTTGCGGGAATCGGCAATGCCGGACGTCGCTATCTGACATCATAGAATAAGCTGATAGATCTTTGGTGAGGAAAAGGTAAGGTGGTACGGTGGGTAAATACAATCGATAGACATTAGAGTTATTTTGGTAGGGTGTTGGGAAAGGGTGAAATCTATATACGTCATAAGTGAGGAAATCGAAAAATGGTATAATTATGAGGTATGTGTAGGGGCGTGGTCCATGTACAGTCCAGGTGTATTCTAGAAATTGAGGGTAATTAGTGTGGTTGAGTGGGAATATGGGTGATAATTTTAATTGTGACTGGGCGGTGTGAATCAAGGACTGGAGTATTTCCCATGGTATTAGGGTGGAAAGAGTGATTTTTCCATGGGCTAGCTGGGTTGCACGCAAAACCTTGGAATGAATCGTAGTTATTCGTTGTAAGTATTTATCGATTAGGGTTACTTGTATGTTCATTATTTCTATTAATTCTAGATATCGTTTGTGTTCTTTGTATTGAGCTAACATGGATTCAAGGTATGTGAATCTGTCCGAAAGGGAGTGAAGGAAGCGATTGTTTTCGTGTAATGACCTAATAGTTTGTTCTAACATGTGTCCATTATATTGTCGATTCCGAGCGAAGAGATTCAATTTAAGTTCAACTCTTTTAATATCTTCTTCGGTTGCTAATCCGAATAAACCTTTGAACAGTTTCCCTCCTATATCTATCAGTCCCCTTTTACTTCTTTGGTTAAAGTTTTCGGAATTTTTGGTTTCAGTTTGTATCCATGGTAAGGCTAATATTTCTGATAGGGCGCGTGCTGTAGTTTGAATATTTTCGAGGGTATTTTCTAACAGAACGCGACTTATCTGATCTTTTCCTTGGAAAGAATTTTGGACTTTACTTTCAAACGTTTCTAATTGGGTTTGTATCTGAAGGAGATTGATTTTAATTCTAGCAGGGGGTTGCAAATTTATATAAAGGTCTGCATGCCCTTTCAAAAATTTACCTTCTGCAAGTTTTTCTATAACAACTCCGGTAGAAATTTTAATGCTAGGTCTACAAGAGTAAATAATTTGGAAAATTATAAGGGGGACAATTTTATTCATTTCTACGCCTTAAGTTATACGGAGCTGGGGGTAGTTTGTGTGGATACTTGTGTTGGTGGGCGAAGGGGTCGGCCTCGTTTTGGTGGCAATGGGGGTCGACCGTTGAGCTCGGATTCTGAGCGGGTTCGTTTCTTATGTGAAGGTTCTAGTTCACGTGGGTGATGCATTTGCGGGCGGTATGTCGGGTCCGTGCGTCGATCATCAATCGGCGAGGGTGGTGACAGAGGAGATGGTGGAGTTGGAGGAGATGGTGGAGTTCCACTGAGTGATTCTCTCGAAGGGGTTTCTCCAGGGTCTGGGTCCGATGGGACGCTTGGCTCTGGGGCCTCCTCTTGTTCAGAGATTGCCTCGAGTAATGGTGGTATTACGAGGTACCAATCTTCGTCATGGGTAGCGGTTCCCGCGGTGACTACTTCAGTTTTTTTATCCCTGCCCGATTTGTTAATATCTTGACCTTTTGAAGGATAGGCGGCTCGAACGCCTGGCAGCTGTTTTTTGGGAAGGTGTTGCTCGGAAGCTATCTTCAAATTGTCAGCGTGAATGATCTTTAGTTTGGAATGATCCCGGAGGTCGAGGATTTCATAACGATTTTTTCCGAGGTCTTTCATAATCCTATATGGGCCATCCCATTTTGGGTATAATTTGCGATGAGCCCCTGGCGGTTTCACGCTCTTCAGATAACATCGCATACCAACGATTATAGTCCGTTGACGGGGATGACGCCTATGTTGTCTTGCTCCATCTGTTGGTTTCGTTGGTCGAGGGCATAGCGGATTATGTCAAAAATCTTGAAAGATCGTTCAGCTAGTTGCTGATTTGCTTCTGCCATTTCGGAAGATGTTAGGACTGCCGGGTCGGTTTGGTCGGGCAAATCAAAAGGTAGACGCTTGTCGTAGTGATATAGAACGAAATGAGGGGTGTCCCCGATGGACACATTATAGCCATTGTTGATGGCTGTTTGTACCATGGGAAGGGAATCATCCCATGTACGGGAGGATGCATCGACAACGTGGCGCAGGGCTTCCAAGATCTTTCGATTGTGCCTTTCCACTAAGCCGTTTGCCTGCGGGTGGTATGCCACAATGTGTGTATTTTTAATTCTACACATGTTACAAAGTGACTCGAACAGTTTGGAAGTGAAACTACGGGCGTTATCCGAGATTAGGATGGAAGGAGTGGTATGGTTTTGGATGACGCGTTCCACTAGGGCTCTTGCCACAGTTTCCGAGGTCTGATCTGGAATGGCGGCTACTTCGCTGTAACGCGAGAAGTGGTCCGTAAACACAATGATGTACTGATTTCCCTTTGATGTTTTGGGAAATGGTCCCAGTATATCCATTCCAGTTCTTTGCCAGGGCCTCTGGCATACTGGATATTTATGCATTGGAGCGGTGGATGGTACGTTGCCCTTATGCTTTAAACACGACGGACATTCGGCGATGTATTCATGTACCGTTCTGTTCATCTCGGGAAAATGGTATCGCTCCAAAAGACTTTTGATGGTGCGATCCGGCCCCATGTGTCCATAAAAAGGTGAGTCGTGACAAAGTCCAATGGCTATATCAACGAGATCCTTTGGTATCTCCACGAGGTCGTTTCCATCTTCGTTCCTGAAATGTACGAGCCCATCTTTGAGGTTGTACTGTTCTTTTACCTTCGATGGTTCCTTTTGTTCCAGGCGCGCCCGAAGGTTTTGGGTGTGTTGGTCCTGTTGTTGGGAGTATTGCAGACACTCGTAGTCGAACACAGGAAGAAGTCCTATTTTATTCACTCGGGCGTCGGGCTTGAGTCTCGACAATCCGTCTGGAATAACTTGCAGTTTTCCCGGTTTGTATACGATTTTCGCTGCAAAATCCTGAATCAACAGAGCCCATCTACTCAATCGTCCTTCAAGTAGCTTGTCCTTGAAGAGGTACGTGAGTGGCTTATGATCAGTCTTGATGGTTACATCGTAGCCATAGACGATATTTCGGAATTTTTTCAAAGCCCAATATACCGCTAGGGCCTCTCGGTCCGTAGTGGAATAATTCCGTTGAGGTGCAGAGAGAAGTTGACTGGCATAAGCAATGGGTAATTCCACACCGTCTACGTCCTGTAACAGGACGGCTCCTAGTCCATAGGAGGAAGCATCTGTGGCTATGATGAAGGGTCTTGTGTAATCAGGATATTGTAAAATGGGATGACAGGTTAGTTTATTAATTAAAGTTTCAAAGGCATGTTGGTGATCGGATTCCCAGTTAAATTTCGAATTTTTCTGGAACAAATTAGTAATGGGTTTAGCAATATTCGAAAATTGGGGGATAAAGTTCCGATAGAATCCGACAAAACCAATAAATGCACGGGCGTCGTCGATGGTCTTGGGTACAGGGTATCTTTCCAGGGCTTCGAGTTTGGCTGGATCAGGTTTAATTCCTGTGGACGAGAGTAGGAATCCTAGGTATACCAGGGATTCTTGTAAAAAATTGCACTTTGCAAGCTTCAGTTTAAGGTGTGCTTTTCTCAAGTGTGATAGCACATTATGAAGGCGTTGAAAGTGTGTTTTTATGTCCGAACTATAGACGATAATATCGTCAAGATACACGAGAGCTTCGACACCTAATAGGTCGGAAAGGACTATATTCATCAACCTAGAGAAATTAGCAGGCCCATTTCGGACTCCGAAAGGTAAAACCTGGAATTCGTAATGGCCTCGGTTAGTGGAGAAAGCAGTCAATGCCCGAGATTCGGGACTGACCTCCATTTGCCAATAACCTGATGCTAAATCGAGGGATGAAAAAAATTCGCTTTCCCTACGTTCAGAATTGTTTCCTGCATGTTTGGAATCGGGAAACGGTCTGGGATGGTAATGTTATTCAGGCGTCTAAAATCTATACAAGGGCGAGATGTTCCGTCCTTTTTGGAGACGAGAATCATAGGAGCGGACCAGGGACTAGCTGAAGGCTGAATGACATCCTGCTCCAACATGTCCTTGATGTGTTCCTCAATAGTGACTAACTGAGAATGTGGAACCCGATAGGGAGGAATGAAAATGGGTTTGGAATTGGGTTCCAACTTGATTTCAAAAGGGACCAAATTAGTTCGGCCCAGAGGATCTCCGGTTAGGGCAATCACATCTTTATTTCTTATCAGGAAATCGAGAAGTGATTCCATTAGTTTGGGATCCTGTAAAGCTGGTGACTCCTGAAGGGAGTGCTTCAGACATTTCTTATATTCTTCTTTTAATATTGAAGGCTTTAATTCTAAGGAACTGGAAACACGATTTATCGTACTGATGGGGAAATCTGAATCTATTTCTACTGTGGAAACAGTTCCTATTTTCTGATTTGAAGTTAATTCTATAGATCTTTCTCCTTTGTTTAAACAAACAACAGGGATAGCTGAATTCTGACTCTGACTAAGGACTTGGGCAATAAGAACATCTCTTTTGAAATTACTTTTCTCTGTAATCAGAGTACGCTCTGACTCTAATAATTTTCCTTGACTGTTAACTACTTTTGCTAGGAAACAAATCTTCTCATAAGGTGCTACTGTTATATGCTCGGTAGGGCATATGAAAAATTGTGAATCTGATTCTGGTTCGGCGACTAAAATTTGCCTTATTGGCTGAACTGAAGCTGCTGCTGACTGGAAACTGACTGACTGGAAACTGGCTGACTGGAAACTGGCTGACTGGAAACTGGCTGACTGGAAACTGGCTGACTGGAAGCTGGCTGACTGGAAACTGACTGACTGGAAACTGACTGACTGGAAACTGACTGACTGGAAACTGACTGACTGGAAACTGACTGACTGGAAACTGACTGACTGGAAACTGACTGTCTGGAAACTGCCTGGGTTGATCCAACTGGATTCAACAACTGGAACTGATTACCCTGGGGTCTGATTTCTGGAGCGGTTGTCCCTCTGGATGCAACCGGCCGACTTGATCTGCTATCAAGTAGAGGGGGTTTCCTATTTCTTTCGGAAATCTGAACTGAGCTAAGTCTATTAGCATTAAGTTGTCTGTCATCCTCGCGGAGATGGTGTGTCCTATTTCGACACTTTACTAACTTTCCGGCTGGGTAAATCTCCCATTGATTCCGGTTAAAAAAATCCATCCCTAGTAGGATGTCTGTCTGAAAGGTGGCGACTGTGTCCACTATACAACATTTCGCGGGGTATACCGCGTTTCCAATTTCTAAGTATAACTCAATTTCTCCGTATGTGGGTATGGGTGTGCCCGTAACTCCTCTAAGTTGGCAGGATGGTGCCTTAAGTTCATACTTATAATTTGTACTCTCTAGTAATTCATCTACGCATTGTTTCTTAATTAACGTCGCGTGTGCTCCTGTATCTAGGAGAGCAGTTAAATCTTGGTTATCCGTACTACAATTTATTATTAAATCTAAGAGGTCCGCACCTATTATCCTGATGGGGAGTTTGTGTGCGTATCTGGGCTTACTACTGTAATTTAGGAGGGAGGAGGTTGAACTGCTGCCTCCAATGTAGGGTCTAAAAAAGGGCTCACATGGTCTTCTATGGGGGGACCTGGATCATATTCTACGGGGATATCATACGCTGAAGGGTGTTCTTGAAAACTGTTCTCTCGGGAAAATGATTCCTCCCCGGGTACTTCTACGTACCGAACTAGTTGACCTTGCTGGTTGTATTGGGGTTTATACATGGGGTAAGAGTGTGGGTGACCCTGTGGTCGTGATTTATTGGGTTGGTAGTTCGACTGAGGCTGGGAATGGACTGGTTTCTGGGGATTGGTTGACTTTTGGGATACGTTTTGGGGACGTGGTTGGTTTGGTTTCTGAAAGTGGGGTCTATACCCTGCAGGGGCTTTATCAGCACACTTTTGGCGATCGCCACGGCGATGACCATGTTCGTGACAGTGGGAGAAATACGAGGGGTAATTACATTGACTTATCATATGCCCGAAACTATCACAGTTAAATCACTGTGGAGGAGGGCGTGTATTCTGGGTTTGGGGGGGCTTGTTTCTGGGGTGTTCCCTGTATTTGCCTTGGTTTATATTGTTGTTGTTGTTGGTATTGGTGTTGTGGCTGCTGCTGAATATACTGTACAGGGGTTTCTCTACCCTTTCGGTAGGTTTGGTTTGCTAAATCGGGGTGATGTTCCCGTGTTTTGTTTATGGCTACACTGACAGGTTTGTCAACATTTAAAAACTCCTGAAACTTTTTTTTAGGCGTTCCGGGTAAGTTTTTGTAAATGGTTGTGGCTACTATTAGATTTCTTTGTTTCGAAGTAAAAGTTATGCCACATGCATTTTCTGCGGCCTGGAGGGCTTCTCCTACAAGTTTGTGTGTACGTGTAATAAAATTGTTTAAATCCTCGTGTTCCTCTTTCTTCCATTTAACTTGGAAGACTGCTTCTAATGTGGCTAAGGGTTGTGCAAGGTTATTTCTTTAAAAAATTCTAATAGGTTTTGTTTAAAATCGTCCCATGTTATAGCTTCGCTAATTGATGGGACGTAAGTGACTGTGTCATGGGCATTTCCCTCTTTAGGGTCAATAAATCTTTTTGCTTCTCTGATTTTTATATCATCATCGGTAATATTCTCGCGTAAGAAATGTTGCTCTAAAGACTCAACCCAAGGTCTTACGCGCGGTTCAACAAAACGATTATCTATGGTCCCCTTAAAATTAAAACAGTATGAGGAAGATTTACTAATCTGCCTAAGTTAATATATGCTGGGGCGGGGGTTTGAGACTGAGACATACTGACTTGTGTGTTTGGGAATATGTTTGAAGGGCGCGGGTAGGTGGAAAATGGGTGTAGGTAATTCTTCGATGTCAGAAAGCGCACCGTCTGAATCGCTCATATGTGAAGGTACTTATTAATGTTCTAATTAGGTCTGCTTGACCGATCTTAATTCATGGAATGATCACTTAAGGGGTTTTCCTAACTACACTATCTAAAAAAAATAATGCACAACAGTTTGCCTAACTCGGGGAAAATTTGAAAAGATTGCAAACAAAAAATAAAATGTAAACAAAATTTCACTCAAATGTACGTGATGGTATGGTAATACTATGTTTGGTACATTAAATAAAATTATACTATACTAACTAGAATAGTAAAAATAACTGTGAAAATAACTGTGACAATACTGTTTTCAATAAAAGAGTATATCACTGGTGTCTGTAGTGTTCACTGTGTTTTTGTTAATTCTGGCTCAATACTAAATATTAATTGTTAATAATAATGACTTTTCAAATGTTTAGAAATTATTTTTTTAAAAAAAGTTTTATACTTAACAAGATTCCTATGGCGAAATCCTTTTGAGGTGTGTCCTGAAGACGTGTCTGGCTGGCCACTTGTTCCTAGATGAAAAGTAGGCGTGAAGAACTTGGAGTCGTAACGCACCGGTTCACGGGTGGATGTGACGAACTCGAAGTCGTGACACGCCGGTCAACTGGGTGTTGGTTCTGGTTCCAGGGTCTGGAAGACTGGAAGAATCCTGGAGTCGTGAAGATCCTGGTTAAAGGGTCTGGAGGACTGGAAGAATCCTGGAGTCGTGGAGATCCTGGTTAAAGGGTCTGGAGGACTGGAAGAATCCTGGAGTCGTGGAGATCCTGGTTAAAGGGTCTGGAGGACTGGAAGAATCCTGGAGTCGTGGAGATCCTGGTTAAAGGGTCGCCAGTTGTTAACCCCTCCGTCTATGGCCCTGGGGTGGTTCGGATTGACGGGGGTTCTGGTTTAGGAGGCAAGCAACGGATAGGTGCCTTGAAGTGGTTTTTCTTCTATGTTACTCTCCGAGTTCTTCTATAGTGGCTTGGAGGACTCTGGTAGATTTGCAATCTAAATGCTGAAGGTTCCGGATTCTTCTTATAGCGTATCCGGAAAGTTTTCTAAGTTTTTCTGAAGAGAGCAAGGCTCGAAGGGGACAATAAAAAGTTTCTTCACTGTAAATTTACTGCTAAAAGATACAGGTAGTGCTCAGCCTCTGAATTAGCTTCTGAATGACAATGGATTAATTTGAATGGGTTTATATACCCAAAAACTGCTAACATTATTATTATTAAATGCTATGAAGGCTGTATTATTTTTGCACAATATTTGAAAATAAGTAAATTTTTTAGCTGTGGTAAGGCTTGAACGAGTAAACAAAATATTTGAAGACGAAACCATATTTTTATCTTAAACCGCGACTTTTCAGATCTGATGTTATCATGATCTGCCAAGTTAACTAAAAGTGGAAATCGGACTATGCATCTTTACACTAAAATATGAATATGAGTGAAATTTTAAGGTTTAAGATGTACAATTTTAATGCTTAGGCAAGACATGATCTCATTGTTTATAACGAAAGAGAGTGTATACAAAATGTGAACATTGCAAAGCTTAACAGGATTCCTTATTAAGCGAAATCTAAAAAAATGATTATGAGATTTTAAAAAACAACAGGTCACCAATTATTTAGCAAAGTAGAAAGTGAATCAAATATTTTATCCAAACTCGCATTGGGCAATTTTGGTCCTTATGTAAAAATGAATACACACACGTACATACATATGAGTATAGGCATTATATAAAGTTAAATATATAAGATTATACATGAACCATATAACACATGAATTTTTAAAATGGATACTTTTTCTTACAATGGATACAGAGACTATATAAATGAATACAAGAATTACATGAAGGATAAGATAATATAGGAATATGGGAATTATTTATGGTTCATTTTTACATATATATTATATTTATATATATATATAATATATATATATATATATATATATATATATTATATATATATATATATTTATATATATATATATATATATATATATATATGAATAGAAACGACGTAAATAAGGAGCGTCTCTGCACACTGGGAAGAGAAATAACGAATAAATGAAAAATGAGGTGAACCGCACGGGAATCGAACCCAAGGCCTTCCAATTGCCGGTTGGATGCGCTACCATTACACCACGGACCTCGATCAATCATAAATCGAAATTCTCCTACATAGGGCAGAAACCAATGCCCTGAGAGGGCACCCTCGCAAATCGTGAATATGTGCATTTAACTGCAATGACCACGCAGTATATAAATTAATAGAAACGACGTAAATAAGGAGCGTCTCTGCACACGGGAAGAGAAATAACGAATAAATGAAAAATGAGGCGAACCGCCCGGGAATCGAACCCAAGGCCTTCCAATTGCCGGTTGGATGCGCTACCATTACACCACGGACCTCGATCAATCATAAATCGAAATTCTCCTACATAGGGCAGAAACCAATGCCCTGAGAGGGCACCCTCGCAAATCGTGAATATGTGCATTTAACTGCAATGACCACGCAGTATATAAATGAATAGAAACGACGTAAATAAGGAGCGTCTCTGCACACGGGGAAGAGAAATAACGAATAAATGAAAAATGAGGCGAACCGCCCGGGAATCGAACCCAAGGCCTTCCAATTGCCGGTTGGATGCGCTACCATTACACCACGGCTTTGGGTTCGATTCCCGGGCGGTTCGCCTCATTTTTCATTTATTCGTTATTTCTCTTCCCCGTGTGCAGAGACGCTCCTTATTTACGTCGTTTCTATTCATTTATATACTGCGTGGTCATTGCAGTTAAATGCACATATTCACGATTTGTGAGGGTGCCCTCTCAGGGCATTGGTTTCTGCCCTATGTAGGAGAATTTCGATTTATGATTGATCGAGGTCCGTAGTGTAATGGTAGCGCATCCACCCGGCAATTGGAAGGTCTTGGGTTCGATTCCCGGGCGGTTCGCCTCATTTTTCATTTATTCGTTATTTCTCTTCCCAGTGTGCAGAGACGCTCCTTATTTACGTCGTTTCTATTCATTTATATACTGCGTGGTCATTGCAGTTAAATGCATATATATTATATATATATATAATTATCAATTAACAACTAATTAATTATCGATTTAAACCTAAAGATAGAATCTCTGGATCCAGAGGATCAAGTCATAATAGACTACTCTCCACAAATATGTTACACTCTATATCTATTTATAACCGAAATGCAAATATATCAGATCCAAAGAATCCAGTCAATTTCATTACGGTATCCATCAATACTAGTACCTTGCCCAGCGAAAAATAAGTCACGGTCCATATCGATTGCGGACCAAGTCAAAATTTACAACCATTGTAATGTATATGGTTGTAAATTTTGACTTGGTCCGCAATCGATATGGACCGTGACTTATTTTTCGTTGGGCAAGGTACTACTCTTTCCTACATTGAGGTATGTAAACGAAAAGAAAAGAACCTCATCTAAAATCGCTTATTTTAAACGTGGTTCCGTCCATTCATATGTATATTTATTGTATAATGTACATAAGACTATATTATATATGGATATGCTACATATATTTTATACACACGAGTATGTAATTATATGCAAAGAATATTTAATATATACACTAATTTATAGTTCATATACATTTCATTATATATGCATGTAGCAGCTTCATATGTCCTAAATATTCTAAAATAATTCATAATATGAATAGTCAACATTTATATATACATATTATATATTTAATGAGATTTTTACTTACCAAAAATATACGAAGTTTATTTTTGTTTTATCACGAAATCAATGTTTCATCCACATCATACAGCTACCTACTACACAATGCATTAAGAGGCCCCACATTTCCAGCCTTTGCTTGTCAAAATCTGCAAACTCAGGGTGAATCAAGTCACTTCTTAATTCAAGCTCAATTAACCTAAGACGAATTAATATGTGGGTTTTTTACATGTATAATTTTGTATATTGTGTATCCTTTTGCAGCTATCTCATCTCTCGTACCTAGATTTTATATATATATATATATATAATATATATATTATATATATATATATATATATATATTATACACACACATACTCGCACATATGCACACAAACTTACACACATACACAAGGAATTACCCAAACCAATATAATTCTAGTATGAAAAATGTTCTATTTGTACCGACCTCTAAATCTGCTCCAATTTGCTCAGAGTTTTGTGTGTGTTACTAGTGCATAGTATAACAAGAGCAGCCTTGAGGAGTTTGACATTTTAAAGTTTGAAGTTTTACCATACTATCTTGGACCACCCTAAATTGGGTATCTTGGCTGCTGATAGGGAAGTCATGAGATCGAATTCGGGCGAGAACTCTGTAATTTCTAACCGCCCGTGGTGGGGCGTGGTTTGGATTCTACGTTAAACTGTAGGTCTAAGGTGAAGTGACAAGCTTAACCTTCGTTAGAATGAACAATTCGGGCGGAAGCAAAACAATGGTTAACCAAGGTGTATATATTGTATATATGGTGTTTCAAAAGTTCGACCCAGAGGGATTTCGGATTATTTTAAACTCAAATCCCAATGGAGCTGGACTTTTGAAATACCCCGTACAGTATATATACACACCCGGTCGAAAATTGGAAATTTTTTTATTTCTTAAAAAGTACATTTTGTGAGAAGTTTAATTTTATCATCTTAACAAGTATTAAAATATCAAGCATGTGCTACCCCTGCTACCCCTAGCACATACCCCCCCTCCTTTTTTTACCCTCATATTTGCATATATTTAAATGGGAAAAAATATTATTACTTAAAAAGTACACTATGTGAGAAGGTTTTTTTAATCACTTTAACAAAATATTAAAAAATCAAGCATGTGCTACCCTACTACCCCTATCACATGCCCCTCCTCCCTTTTTTACCTTCATATTTGCATATGTTTAATGTTGTTATATGTTACATGATAAGTTGTTTGTTTAATGCTTGATATTTTTATGTTTCAGATAAATAGAAATAATTTTTCAGATAAATACAAATAATTTGCATTTGCTTTAATTATAATTTGAATTAGCATAAATTATAAATTACATATAATTTGATTTTACTTCTGAATATAAACTATGACTACTAGAAGCAAGTCCTCAAATGCAAGCTTTGGATATCCTACGGAATTCCCAGCAGCCATGACTCCTTCAAAAGCAGATGTTGTGAGACACTACCTTTTTGTGCGTCGTCGTGAAGAAGCTAAATCAAAAGGACCAGCAACTGCTAATGATTGTTATAGGCAGTGGCGGCTCGTGACTTTCAGTTATGGGGGTGCTGCCTCAGAAATTGCGAACAATTGTGTCGATTATATATATATATATGAGAGAGAGAGAAAGTCGAATAGATAAATAGATAACTACTCACTACTCAGTCATAAAAATAAGTAAAATAGTATCATAAAATCAATTATAGGGTACTTACGCTTAACGGGTAATTTCGAATTTGCCCAAAATTTTATTTATAAACAAATTTCAATCTTCTGTTTTTATTCTAAGCGAAAAAATATTCTAAGAAATGAAAGCTATATATATTGTAAATAATCCAATTATTATATAATTAACTTCAATCTCACGACAAAAAATAAATGATCACGAATCATTGATAAATGCAATTCGGAAATTAAATTTCGAATTAGCAAACGATACAGCAACACAACTATCACGTCAAACAAACAAATCGGCACTGCTCTGTTCACAGTGCTTTGGATCCTCTTAAACCCGCGATTCTGAGTCGCTCTTCGTACGTCCGCCACCGAGGTTTCAAGCGTTTCGAACAAAATCTGGAACTGTTAAGTACGCAGTTCCACGGGAAGGCTGAAGCTACTTTCGTGATTCATTCGTTCGGCATTGAAATAGTTTAAGGAAAAAAGGATATAATCTGATTTAAAAACTCAAAGTTCATTGAAAAAACAATCAGAGAGGCTATTTTAAATATCTAAATATAAAGATCATAAGATCATGGGGGTGCTGCAGTTCCGCAGTGCCTACCGACGAGCCGCCCCTGGACTTATAGGGTTGTTGTAAAAAATATGGAAGACATTTGGATGAAATTTTCTTTTCCTACGATTAACACCAAAGGTATCTATCTTAAAGTCAGTCGACTAATGGAAGACGCCTCAAAATTGAACAAGGTGCCGTTACATCGAAGAAATGAAAAAAGTTTTGTCTTAAAAGTAGCTCAGTATGATGAAATATTTGATATATATTTTCTTGTGAATGCTATGATATGGGAATTGATAGGAAATCTTGCAGGTGTAAGGATAAAATACCAATGGCAGAATGGGAGTCTTTTGTCGGTCAAAAACAAAGAAAAAATCAGTTAGGACCAATTGATCGCATAGCTAATTCAACAAAGAAGAGATCTTTAGGAAGAGCCAAGAGGCACAAAACCGTCAACTAAAAGCACAAGAAGAAATGACTGAAGCCACTAATGTTTTACCATCGGAATTTATAGAAAAAACCGAAGAATTGACTGAGAATATTCAGAACAGGCACTCCTATAAAAACCTAGCATTAACAGCAGATCGTTATCGTGTAAGTTGTAGAGCTGCAGCTGCAATAGTCAATGCAGCTTTAAAAGATATGGGGATCCTTAACCACACCAACATGCTTGACAGAAAGAAATTAGAAAGAGAAATAAATCGCATGGGTGAAAGAAATACTTTTAGGTGTAAATCCGAAAATCTGAAGATGGAATGCCTTGGATTTGATGGAAGGAAAGATAACACATTAACTTAAAGTGGAAAGATAAAAGAAGAACACTATGTTATTGTGAAAGAACCTGGAAGCATCTATGTAGACCATGTTACACCAGTAGCATGGGTGCAAAAAGATAGAGTGCAGAGCAATTGCATAATGTTGCAAGAGTGCCAACCCCCACCCCCTCCCTTTTGTTGCAAGGGGGGAACCTCTTTAGGGAGAAGGTGGGACGGCCTCACTCCCCAAAGGGGCATACCTAACCTAAGAGAGAGAGAGAGGAGGAGAGGACACAGAGGAGGGTTCTTCGCTTGGCCAGAGCCAAGCGTATATGAGTCCTTCAGCCACCCTGCCGCTCCCTTATAGTGCCCCTAATCAGCCAGTTGGCTTAATCAGCCAGATGGCTGAGTTGCCAGATTTCTTTATTTATTAAATTATTCCATATATTAATCAGCCAGTGGGCTTAGAAGGCTGAGTTGCCAGATTGCGCAATGTATTAAATTATTCCATATATTAATCAGTCAGTTGGCTTAGAAGGCTGAGTTGCCAGATTTCTTTATTTATTAAATTACTCCATGTATTAATCAGCCAGTGGGCTTAGAAGGCTGAGTTGCCAGTTTGCGCTATGTATTTAATTATTCCATATATTAAACAACCAGAGCCAGCAGGCTGAGTTGCCAGATATCAATATTTATTTAATTAATCCTTATATTCTTCCGTCATCTGGCTTAGAAGGTTGAGTTGTCAGATAGCAATATTTATTTAATTAATCCTTATATTCTTTCGTCATCTGGCTTAGAATATCGATTTGACAAATAGCAATTTATTAACTATTCTAAAATCCGAAACCAAACAAATTATATAATTGTGTACAAGGAATAAATAAAACACCAATAAATCATTCTGTTTATTTTAGCTGAATTAATGGATATACAATGGGGCATGTATATGCTCAAATAATAGAATGGAAAATATATAATCATACAAAACGGTGCATTATCAAAGTATTAGTACAGGAAAAAATAGTTATATTAAATATATTGAAAATATACAAAACATAGTATGATCAATATATTAGTACAGGAAAAATATACATATATTTTAAATTATATTCGAAATATACAAAACGTATAAACATATTATTACAGGAAAAATATATATTGTCTTTACGTTCTACGGTGCAAAACGCTAAACTTGCATTTGATAGAGTCTATATCAACATCGCCCTTACTTTGTACGATGTGGTAAAGCCGCCCAAGCATCACTTCACCGTTTAACCGATACGGTGGCCTATATTCAATATAAATGGCTTTCATATCGTTCAATACTATTTTTGTCCCCACTTTACACTCGGCGGGCAAGTTATCTTTAAGCAAGGCTAGAACACAATCAAAAGCACGCACAAAAATGTCATCGTTAACCATAACATTAAATACAAGTTTATAATCATGCCTTTCCAATCGGGGATTTTTTCTTACCGCCCCGAACTTTTCAATCGTGAACTCTTTTTCACTCGGCATAGCGGCATTGCCAATAATCTTCCAAATCGTAACGACACCTATACACTATATAGAGTTACAACTCTTCAGGGTGAACAGTGTAGGCGAGCTCAGCTCTGTACCTCTCAGGCGCTGTATTTCGAAGAATCTAAATCTTTTAAATATGCATCCAGATCTAGACCGTTCTCCCGCTGTTCATTCCTACATTCAACAAATCCGTCGAGTAGAGCGGTGTATGCGCATTCAAGAACCGTATCAAAATAAATCATGTCTGTAACACGCACATTAGGGTGGCCCACTTTTCAATTTTTTTTGAAAAGTATAGGTGATCGTGGTTTTTCCCATTATTTGGCACTATACTAGCACATTGGTACCATTTTTACAAAAATTGATCAATATTTAAGGGTCTCGCATCGACCTTGAAATTACTATTTTTTTTTTAAAATGCGTACTGTTTAACTTTTTACTGAATCAAGATAAATCATTAAGTAGGGATGTTTTCTGAATCCTCTTAATGAGAGAAGTCGTTTGGTGTGCCTGCCAATGTCATACGACTAACGGTTTAAAGGTTGTGCCTGTATACAGGTAATACCAATGTGCTAGTATAGTGCCAAATAATGGGAAAAACCACGATCACCTATACTTTTCAAAAAAATGAGTCACCATAACCGGGCGGAATGTATGATGTATATAGGTAATTAGAAAATGCACTATGCCTGTGCCAGGTACCTAACCTATTTCTTTTTTTGCAGATCATAACATTTTGAAATTCTGTCTGAGTTCCTCATCCTTTGTCATGGACAAATCGATGGCAACCATAACTGGAAGAACTCTTGAAGCTACAAATAGAGAGTCATCAAGAGGAAAGGCGAAAATAACATCGCTACCTTCTCTAAGATCGGCCTCGGAAATTTTTTTAGTTGGCCAACCGTCGTCCTCCATCAGTGGTAGCAAATTGCCAACAACACGGCAGGTTTTGCAATACTTCTTCAGTGTTATCCAGTACACTGCTAACAGGAAAGACGCATTCAAAGAAACCGTAAACAACGTCTTAAAGTTTTGGAACATGGCCCGCATTAAAACAATCACAAAGCTCAACTGCGAACGGAAGCTAGAGGCATTGTGGAAAGAGTGGCACTTACTCCAGCTACTCCAGCTGGGATGCCGTCATCACGTCCTAGAGCTTATCATGGGGGCAGTAGCCGTCACCCTGCTCGGAAGGACTACGGCACCAACTGATCCTTTGTTTCAGCAGTTGAAGAGAAGGTTAGTTCATTTTTTGTGCAAGATAAAGTTAGGACACACATGATATTCCACTAGTTTATAAAACAGCAAGCCAAACCGGAACTTCAGAGTTTTCTCACACAATTTTCTTGTTTATTATTTTTGAAGATGGGACGAGCTCGATCTCTCGACCTACTGCAAGCTGCAGGTCGAGAATCTGGCGGAGAGTACGTGGCTAATGGAACTCCGGGACGCGGCGGTCAGCTTCCTGAGCACAGCTTCTGGTTTCGTCAGAGACGATTACCGGGAAGTGGCAGAGATCACGCTCCTGGTACTCGGGACACAACCACGCCGTGGCATTCACCTCATGCGCCCAGGAGCCTACCACCACGCAAGATGGATGGCTAAAGTTAGTATTTTCAAACAAAAATAATCTAGAGATAAGTTTAAATGTTATTCAAAGATAAACATTTCATTATAACGCAAACAAAGTAATTGGTAACAATAAACCTGTCTTACTTACAATGGTGCCTATTCTGTTTCAGGTCATCTACTACACAAAACTGTTGATGTTCAGTAGGCAGCTGGAGCTCGACGCCGAGCTGGTCGACAAACTGCACAGGATCGTGGTGTTCATCGCTCTTCTGTACGTACCAGCTTGGTTGGCGGCCCCTGTAGCAGCTGATGCGCCGTTGAATGACCTGGTACTATACCAGCGTTTTCTGAGGTATAGGGCAGTAGACCGCGAGGTGGCAGAAGCGTCACTGGCAGTGATGAGGCGGCACTTCTGGTATATGAGGCCTCAGACCGTCATCTTCGCTCTATGCAGCAACAAGGTGGATGGCACTGTGAAGCAACAGATGGCAGAGAAGCTGTCCCACCTCCTTGTACCCAAAGACTTCACATACGAGAACGTCTCAGTCGACGAGATGACGCTACTCCCCGACCTGATCGACGAGTCCTCCTGGTTCTTGTTTGCAGGTCTGAAGATGTATGGGTCTTCGTGGCTCACCCTGCCAACTGATAAGTGGGACGAGAACGAGGACTTTTGTCGTCTGAAGGATGTGATCTCTAATCTTCAGGTCACCAATGACGTCGCTGAAAGAGGAGTCCAACTGATAGAAGACTATGCGAACACGGTCACAAAGGACGAGGCACAGCTGCAGGATCTTCTGAAAGTGGTGGAAAAGAACCGGAAAGAGCTCGGCGACTTCAAGAAGTCATCACTCGCCACGATGACATAGCACAGAGGGACAACGTTGCAGCCAGTGACGTGTGATAGTGGTCAATACAATGCAAAAGTGATTGTTTAAGTTATTATTTCTTTCTTCCTTATTTGTCTGCTATTTGCTGATTTTTTTTAAAAGATAGGTGATCGTGGTTTTTCCCATTATTTGGCACTATACTAGCACATTGGTGTTACCTGTATACAGGCACAACTTTTAAACCGTTAGTCATATGACATTGGAAGGCACACCAAACGACTTCTCTCATCAAGAGGATTCAGAAAATATCTCTACTTAATGATTTATCTTGATTCAGTAAAAAGTTAAAACGTACGCATTTTTAAAAAAAACTCGTAATTTCAAGGTCGATGCGAGACCCCTAAATATTGATCAATTTTTGTAAAAATGGTACCAATGTGCTAGTATAGTGCCAAATAATGGGAAAAACTACGATAACCAATATTTTAAAAAAAAATTGAAAAGTGGGCCACCCTAACGCACATCTAATATAGGCTTCAGCTTACGGAATCCGACGATCTCAAACATTCTGTCGAGGATGAAACGGTTTCGTGTAGGAACAAGAACGTCATTATCAGCTGTGTTCTTCCACATCAGTCGTATATCAATGCATGGTTGTTCGTTATTTACACTCAATGTACAAACAATGGTATATGAGGAGGCGTCACTAATCATCTCTCTTATTGTACCTACGTCAGCTGGTATTTTATAACAGGTCTCAGCCCACCTCTCAACTACCACGAAGATTTTATGCATCTCCTCAAGACTTAAATAAATAACGTTGCGTTTGCTTGCATGCCTGCAGATTGTTTCAAGAACACAGTTAATGGTGCCGGTTTCTTGCCTGAACACGCGCAATGACTTCGTCACGGAGACGTCGTACGAGGCTTTGAGAATGCTTTTCAAAGGGAGTTCCATCGTATTCGCACGTTCACACGGTTCGAGATGACTATGGCACGTCCACTCGGCGCAAGCTCTGAGATGACTATGAGCCACCGGAGGCGGGCAGGATCGGCTCGACGGGGCGGGGTGAGCAATGTTCCCTCTAAGGTGTGCGCGTGTGCGCGCGCACACGCGTTGTGAAACCCGCGTACACAGCAAAATAAAATGCGCACAGGCTCAAGCGCATCATGAACAAATTAAGAAATCGCTTGAAAGAAAATCATTTGGACATGATCATGCGAATTAAAATTTACCTGAATGATGACGGATGTATTAATCTTCATAGACTTTATTTGGAATGGGCAAATGGTAAAGATCGTAGGGAGAAATCATAATCATACTTAAATGAAAGGCACTGTCATTTAATGTTATTTTGATTATATTTAATTTTATTGAATTTTATTATTTTTTATTTTATTCCTATTTTGTGAATGGATAAAATCATGTATTAATCTTGATAGTCTATTTTAAATTGCTAAATGCTAAAAATTGTTTGAGAAATGATAACTAAAATAGTCATTTTCAATTAATGTTATTTTTATTTTATTTCTTTATTTTGTTGAATTTTATTTTGCTATTTTTTATTTTATTCGTATTTTTAGAATGGATAAAATGTTTACTTTTTTAAGAATATATAATATTGTAAACAGTTTTTTAATATCCATTTAATATTACCTTAATGATCAAGCTATCACCTTATGGAAATAATATTTATTAAGTATTTAATACTTATATATATTTAATTTTGAAGATAATAGCGCTCAGAAAAGTTTACACAATTTTTCACCATGAATCTAAATGTATGCACAACGAAAATTTCTTGCGCACAGGGACTAAAAAAAATTAGAGGGAACATTGGGGGTGAGTCACCTTGATGAAACTTGAATGGGTTTGTTCGAACTCGTATGCTCCGGGAGGAGTGAGTCACACCATAATCTAATGAAACATGTGCGGCGCTGACCCAACATGAATCGTTGTATCCCATTATATTGGGCAGGTGTCTTGAGAAATTTTCCGATACAAGAATTAATTTCGGTTTTAATGTTTTATCACTCCCACTCCCCCGAATACGCACCAGACATTTTTGCAAAGGTGGATTTTCACGAACTAAAAACATTTTATAACGTTTTTAAATGTTTTATCACTCCTAAACATCTTCACAAACCGGTGCGCTATTAGAAAGAAACATATGTTCATATTTATCCTTTTTGTTTAACAGTCGATACTCATCTCTAAAATCTGATAAAAACTCACACAACCCATTAGCCACAACCTCACTACAAACCTCATTATACAAACCTCATCATGATATATATTAATGTAGTGGTAAAAATACTTAAGATTGTCCATGATGACAAGATTTACATTTTCAGCTGTAGGGTACGAGTAATTGGTATGGTGTAACAGGATATAATACCGCTTATCACACCACTCATCCACAAGACTCACTACCAATAACTGTTGTTTATCTTTTCAGCGTGTTGCTCCTTCTACCACGCTGTATGTGTGAGCCTTTATAAAGCTTAGTTCTATAACATACTTCAGTACATCGTCTGTACTGCGAAATCCTACAACCCCCTCGCCAGAATATCGGTAGAGTATTTGAATAGCCTGACCATTCGCACGATTCAATGCAGCCTTAAAAGAGGCAAAGGAGGCGGGAATAGGGAATTTTTCAGTATCCACTACATCTACGCACTTAGCAGAATACCACTTCATAAATGTTGAACACGCGATATTAAAGGTAGCCATTACTATTTTCTTCTATGCGAGAGAATAAACGTCTGAGCTCAAGGGTATACAGAGGTCAACTGAGTACGGGAGTGTAGAGGCCTGCTCAGGTTGCGGCATGATTCACGTCGCTGGTCTTACCGTGGGCGGAGCTTAACTTTTTACTGTACACACGCAAAGTGAAACGTTAGTTGAAACATGATTTATTTAATAAACGAAATAATCAGGATGTATATATTTACAAATACGTGTAATAAATAAGTTAGCAATAGACATATCAAAGATTATGGTATCCAAAGGGCACAGTGTCATAGGTACCAGGCGCCTGGTAGCGTTTCCTGTAGGTGTTATGGCACACCTTTGTGCCCCTAAGTTCCTTCACGCCCCCCAGCTTCTGCGCCGGAAAATTGTGGGTGCCTACAGTCAGTTGGGGCGGACGGCCACCCTCATCATCTTCCAAGCACACTAACTCCTTCAGCTAATGAAAGTTAACGACCCGCCGATTCGCTTGGTTAAGCGTGATACCCTTAGCCTTCACGATATACTTCGTTTCATCCCCTATCCTCACCCGTACCCGATAGGTTTTTGGCCCTGTTGACAAAAACAAGTCGGCGTATGCGCTGTCCCCATACTCATCCTTGATCTCGTCAGTTAGCTCCCCGAGGAACTCCCCAATAGCGGGCATGTATTCACCCCTCCTCGCTGTGAATATCACGCTATCTGTATCGGCGTACAATACCGGTCGCCCAAGATAATGCAATAGGCCCCAAAGTTTGATGCCGGCGTATGCTGTTGTGAAGCTGGCTACAGGAATGTCTGTAACCCGTGAGGTGTCTGTGGACAATTCGGTGTTGTTGTACTTTATTATGTAAGTATTACCTACATTCACAATCTCCATTACCTCTTTATCGGGTGGGTTGGCGTAATCCCAGACTTCACTATAACTTTGCGCCAAATGAACGTTCTCTTTACCGGTATTCTGCGCAAACTTTCCATAAAGACTGTTTAGGCACAACTTTGCACTAAAGCGCTTGCCAGGATTCTTTACAATTTGGGCACGATCAAGTTGTATACCTCCGTGGTCACGGTAACGCTGAATATAAGACGTTTTTTCGTCTTCGGTTTCAACCCCTCGCGGATATCCTGACGCCTCTACCTTATCATTCAAAAATGCGTTTATATATGGTATGAAAAGATTGGGTAGCTTCTGAAACCTCCACACTTCAGGTATCTTCATTATTCTATACCCATGACGAAAGGCTAGGGCCAACTCAGGACTTGTGTATTAGGGTGGTCCATAATTTCACTTTTGAAAATTTTTAATGGTCCAACATGCTAATGTTATGGGCATTGGTGCAAGAAACAACATGATTACCAGTTTTTGGAGTTCCGGTAATATCAGACCCCCCCACCCCCAGTTTATATTGCATAGTAAAAAACTGAGTAAAAACGACATCTTTTAAGCATTTTTTAAAGATTAATCACATTTAATCTTAAATAAAAGCATACATATTGCATATCAATTTATTCAGAAATCAACTTTGCACATTTTGGTGTATAAATTGATTATTTATTCGTAATAGTATACATAGAAATGTTCCACAGGGTGTCCCATAATTCTGGAACCATAGGATAAAATAAGAAATTCATGTTTTCCCGTTTATGCAAGTGCCCATGATGTCTTTGAGTAAGGAAGAACGTATCCAGGTAATTCTGCTCGTAGGAAATCGGAGTCAGAGGGAGGTCGCTGAGGAATTTAACAGATTGCATCTGGACCGCGCGCTGATAACACACAGCTGTGTCGGCAAACTTATAGCAAAGTTCAGGGAAACGGGATCCATACGAGATAAACCACGTAGTGAACCTCCGAGGACATCCACCGACAATGGCACAACTGCTACCATCGTCGCTCATTTCACAAACAGTCCCCAAAAGTCTCTTCGGCGTTTTTATTGCCGTTTTTATCATTTTGCCCTATGGTTCCAGACTTACGGGACACCCTGTATAACAGCTGATTAAGCCAATATTTTATGTGTTTTTCAGATATCCAATGATGTATATAGTATATGATGCATTTTTCACTTGGTTGATTCTATTCTTATTTTAAATGAATATCATGGCTACTCCTAAGAAATTAAATATAAAGTTAAGAAAAAGCAGTTATGATCCAATTATTGGTAATCTTAAAGATGAACTGATTCCTACAGGACTATTCCAGCTACCATCCCAATCAGATGTACTTCAGCATTTCTATCATTTAAAAAGAAATGATAAGGTTATGAACAATAAAGAAGAGGCTGCAACAGTTGTACTTAATAAAGTTAAAAAATTCTGGGACTTAGCTGGCATTAAAACGCAAGATATTTCCAAAAGCAGAAGACCAAAAGAAAAGATTCTGACTTTAGTTAATGAGTATGAAACACTGAAAAAACACAAAAACAGGAATACTTTCGAAGATAAAAAGGATATTTTTTGTAAAAAATTAGATATGCTATTGGATATATCGGCAGCAGATGCTATTGAAACAATAAAGAAAGACAGAATGAGAACAACAAGAAACAAAAGAGAAGATATAAAATTCCTTGAAGATCAAAGAACTATTCGGAATATGTACGTCTCCAGCCTTGATAAGTCTTATGTAACTTATGAAACCCTGTCTGGATGGAGAGAGAGAGCGTGTAAGATCCTAGAAGAAATGATTGGGACTCAATTACTGTGGCTAGCATGTAGACATCATCTATACGAGCGCATTTTGTGCTCAGTCTATACAAGTCTCTTCGGAAGTACAACGTCCCCTGAAAATGAAATGTTTAAAAGCTTCAGATTAAATATTTGGCCAAAACTGGACATAACACTACCAACAAAAACACTAAAATTTAAAAATCGCCAATTGAGAGCCAAAGCTTCTGAGGTAAAAGATTTTCTAAAAAATGCACTTAATTCAGCCAGTTCACCTCTATTTCCCAGAGGCGACTACAGAGAATGTGCCGAGGATGTGAGATGGGCTAAGCCTGGGGCAGTACACTATGCGAGGTGGATGCCATCTGTATTGTATCCAGCAAAGATGTACGCATTCTCTGATCAAGCTGGGTATGATTCAAATATGATAGCAAAACTAGAGAGAATGTGCATATTCAACTGCCTCTACTATATAAAACCTTGGTTGCTTGCTTCCGTCGCCTGTGATGCACCTGTCAACAATTTAAATCTTTTTAATGAACTCATTGAATACAAAAATTATGATCACGATGTAGCATCCAGTGCTCTTAAGGGATTAAATGGTCAGCTATGGTATCTGATTGAGGAACTAGTACCACTTGCTTTGTTTTCCCGGCAAATTTCAGATGCAGAAAAAAGTCTGATTGCAAAGTCAATGAAGAAAGTCTGTAAAATCAACCCGCAACACCCTCCTCCCAAAGGTCAGCCAATCTTCCCTAAGCTAACAAATGCAACTAAGCTGTGTCAGTTAGTTGGTAAGGGTTCTTCAATTGTTTTCCAATGCTTGGGTACTAGTGGTGACTGGCTAAATGAACCTGTTACTTCTTGGAAAAATTGCAAATCTTTCCAAGTTATGGAGAACTTTGTCAAAAATATGAAAGTTGTGAATGATCCTGCCGAGAGAGCAATCAAGCTGATTGAAGATTTCAAAGACAGAATTGTTAATGATGAATCACAAAAACAATTTCTGGTAAAAGTTATAGAGCAACATCGACGCCTTCTTCCAGACTTCAAGGAAAAATCTTATTGGCTGAAATGTATAATTATGTTAAGTGAGCGTTTATTGTGTAATGTTATGCAAAAGTATTTCTTTTTAATTAAACTTTGGTATAATTTTTTAATCATTGTAAAAGGAATTCATTTTTGTTTAAAAATAAATGCAAAAAAAAAACGATGGGGACCTGGAATCAGGTTTGTTCCCACTCGAAATATACTGTAGCTGGCTTGATAAGCTGGTCTAATTTCGAGCCCAACGCCGCGAAGCTGCCTGGGATGATGCTTCAGGGTGGTGGTAACAGCCCTAGAATATATAATTAATTAAAATAATATATTATTACCAAGAAAAAATAATATAGTCATGTTTATTCACAGAGAAGCGGAAAAACTTTCGTTTTCTCAGTCAAATTTTTAGGTCCCATATAAATTGGGGGTGGGGAGGTCTGATATTACCGGAACTCCAAAAACTGGTAACCATGTTGTTTCTTGTACCAATGCCCACAACATTAGCCCGTTGGACCATTAAATTTTTAAAAAGTGAAATTATGGACCACCCTATTGTGTATACACCTCTGATCGTACGCTGATGGTGTATATGGTTACAATCACCGTTGTTCTCCCGCGCACTTCACGCACAATGGAAACATGAGTTTGTGATCTATAACGACGGGTAAGATCGTCATTTAATAAATCGCGAGGGGGGAGCACGTCTACGAAAGAAAGGCCGAAATAGTACCCGTTCAAATTTCTTGAGGGCTCGTTGATGGAGGGTAGGGAAGGCCCCACCAGTTTCTCAGGTGCACATACGGGATATGGATTGTTCTTCATCACGTAGGGGTATAAAGAACAGAAATCGTAGTAATGGAGTTTCACGCCCTCCGTAGGCGGAAAGTATAGCTTGAATGGATTTGTACGCCCTCCGAACAAGCTATCACCGCACTTAGGAGGATCCAGCACCATTGAGCGCTTGATCGTGTTTATTTCTTCATGGTATTTTCCGTCTGTCTCCATCCGTGCATGATATTCATGCTCCCACAAGACTTTGTGATTGAACTGGGACCCTATAAGCAGATCGCGGGTGCGCGTCCACGCAAGACAGTCGGCAGGAGATCTACCGTAGATATCTCTTGCGATTCCGCACTCAGGACGGGGGCATCCATGCCATCAGCAACCGTTAAAGGCGTACACAGTCTTCTCACCAGTGACACGATTTTCACTTTTTATTTGCATCTGTATTAATTTGTTGCCTCTTTTCAATGGATCATCTGTAAATATCTCAGACGACTCGTGCTCAAGCAACTCCTTATAAAGGAACTGTGTGTCAAAGTTTGCCCCGTTATGGGCGAGAATATCCAGTCACTTTTTTGAACTTGTCCACTAACTTGACAATATAGGACACAAATAGTTTCACAGGGCTCTCGTGGACATTCGTTTTAAAAACGTTTGTCCGTTTACCACATTTGTGACACTCATCACACTCGATCTCCATACCCTCATCACAGATAGTCTGGCTCACAAGTAAATGTGGAATAACCTCTTTGGTTTCAGCGTTCGTGTATGTTTCTATATCGTAGTACACAGTTATACAAGGATTGTTTTTAGGCTTGGCGCCTTTCATATAACATACATGCTATACACCATCCGCCTTATATTTCTCATGGCATGTAGAACAGTGAATTTCATCACATTTGTGCTTGAAATTTCCCCAATTATCCATCATGTGAAACATACCACATTCGCAGATTCTCATTTTCCTGCACGTGCCAATTGATTTATGGAGCTCAAAACAGTTATTATTGAAAAATGTGCGTCTACACATATTACAATCCCTCTTCTCAGCTTCAACTACACGGCTTTCACATTTGGTGCTTTTACACTGCACACATACCATGTGGCAGTCTTTACAATGTTTCACTGTATCATCCGCAAACTCGAGACACCCTTTACACAAATCATGATGTCGTCCATACTTTCGACTTTTGTCATAACTCGCGTAAAGGCCCTTTATATTACGGATGGGGAGATATGTTGTACCAGACAGTCCTAAAATAAGTAAGGGTCTTTTACAATCTCTCACACAGCTTTTAAAAACATGCACAGTTCTACGACGATTATCCAATCCAAACACAACTAATACGAGCTTTCATTTCCTGTTCTACCCTTCTCAGTTCTTCAGAACCCAGGTTACAGTCAAACTCAAGTTGACAGTCTACAGCTAGTTTACGGGCATGCTCCACCACCGTAGGCAACCAAATTTTTTGGGCCCGTGTATTTAGTACACTAAACATACGTGCTAAGACTACTGCTGTAAAGCCGCAACCACGATCGACGTTTATATGCCGTCTATAAATAGCCTGAGAATTTAAGTTAAGAGTATGAGGTGTGGCACTATGACCCGCAACACGGAATACACGGTAATATTTACCGTGAAATTGTCCATATTGAAGGCTATACTACTTTGTGAGGCCTGCATTATACGACCTAATATATACTCTACATCTTCAGCTGCCAAACGCCTGAATGGTACTAACCCAAAAATCATCTACATCACCATCATCTGACCCGAATCCGAAGGACAGCCTCGTCCTGACTTCACGGTCGTCGCGGTTCTGAAGGGCAAACTCTACAATACGCTCTACTATGTGCCGTAGACGTGTTCAATAGGATGGAGTGAAAATGGCCCCAAAAATTATTTTTGTGAATTTTAACTTACTTGAGGTTTTAAAAGTTGCCAATGGACTAATAGAACAATATGCAAAAAAGTTTATTAAAATCAGACCATTTTTTGATCGACCACCAGACGTTATAAGTTTACAATAATATACGATTTTACACAAAAATACCTAAAATACGAGTAAACATCAGACTATATATTTTTAGTTATTTTGGCACACTATTATGCTAACGATAGAGTCTGAGTTATGCATGCATGGTTAATTCAGAATTGATAGTCACGTTTAGACTCAAGTTTCGGCATAAGCTGCCGAGAAGCGACGCGAGCCCGAATAAATCCATGGCGGGACGTCTCGCCACACACAGCGGCTGAAGCTTCGGTAACTAGGTTCACGCATCTTTCCACGGCCTGTGTGTGACAAGGGAAGCGAGGGAAGAGGACACTTGGTGAAATTTGAGCAGAGATCATGTCGTTCAATTCGTTGTCCGTCACGGTCAAAGTCTGCCAATCGACCATGTCCTGGTATTCGGTCGCGTCGAGGTTGAGCGGTGGCACTCGAAACCTGCGGATTTTGTTTGCAGACACATGTGATCTTGCCTTCATGATTCTTCTGAGTCCGAGTTCCCTTATATGTGGTCGCTCATCTGTGATCATGGCTAATAGCACGTTCTCGGGGTGTCCGCAGAAGCCGTTTCGCCGAATCACCGGGTCGACGACTTTCTTTAGAGAGGAGCTGAGGTACCGTGTTCTCACCATCATCCCGTGCAGATGTTTGGCTCCATCTTTGCATGATGGCTGCGTCTTGATGGCGAACCATGTTGTCGCTGTTGTCGGTGTCGTCGTCCTTGTCTTCCTCGTTGTAGCTTCCAGAATTGCATTGCTGCTTCGATTGTTCTTGGTGAATGCTGTGTCTTCTCGATTCACAGACTTTCCTGGATATTTTCTTCTGTAGCTTTGTTGTTTCCACCAAATCGATGCCTCCTATAATCATCTTTCTGGCTCCTCTCTGGTCCTCTAGAAACTTTCTTTCTTTGAGTGGTACTTTGTCCGCTCTTTCGCACTTACAGCTCATGACGAAATCTACACATTTGCATTTGCTAATGTCGAAGAGTTTATCTGCGTCTTCTCTGAACTGTTCAAGTTGTTGCTTGTAGTTGTCGTTGTCCTTCCGAGCCTTGTATGGTTTCAAGATTTTCTTGTATTTCTCGTTGTACGGTCTGAGAGTTTCAATCACTCGTCCGTGCGACACGGTCGGAAGAGACGCTTTCTCCCAAACAAGTTCAACATCAACGCAAACCTTTTTTGATACTTCGGCGAACGGTGGATATTTGTTATTCTTCGTTGTCAGCTGTTGTCTTGTATGGATGTAAGCCTTCATAACATCAGCGTAGGTGGGAAGAACATTTGTGGGTATCTCGCGTGGCGCGCCAAAAATCACACATGCCGCCTTCTCCCTCGTAATAATTTCCATTCTGAAAAAAACAAACAATTATTATAAATTGTAAGCAATGTAAGACTATTAAAGAATTTCTGCAAGAAAAGAAATATCAAATTAATACTGTCACACTCACTTGTCAAACACCTATAAACAGATATCAATATGTAATTAACTTACTTTTAATATCAAGTTTCACGAAAAAATGATGATAACAGCACAAATAACCTTCAATTCTCACTGCCACATGTGCACTGAGCTTGGCGGAGCAGCCGCGCTTTGCATATTACTCACTCTCCCCCCACTCCCAATCTCCCATCCCCTCTGACTCACGGACTGCATATGTTATCGCACCAAATCACTACCATCACTGAAACTAGCATTAAATCAATGTATGGTTAACTAAACTCTTTCTTATCTCACTTACTCACATCAGCTCTAATAATTTGGCCACCCTCTGTAATTGCCATTAATTTACATTCCACACATGTTGTAATCTTAAATGTCAACCTCAAGTATGCAATAACACAGTCTACAGCAAACTAAGCTGTTAATTATTTGCATAAACATGGATGAAAGACCAGCATCTTGGATGACTCCTGATGGGCAAAGCGATCGTTAAAACATGAAATATGCCATATATTAAAATCGCTGGTGGTCAATCAAGCAATGCTTCAATTGTATTATAATTTCACATGCTTGTTTCTAAAGCCCATTGGCAACTTTTCCACACTCAAGTAAATTAAAAATCCAAAAATGATATTTTCACTCCACCTTAGTGTTCAATACCGTTGCTATACATGGATCTAGGATCAACCCTGACTATATACCGATTTCTAGTCAAAGCCGGGGTGGGGGTTGCGTTGCGCACCAACTCGAATGTTATGCCATCCTCAACAGAACGAGGAGCTGCTGTGGAGGATGAATAAGGGAGTATATTTGAGGAAGACTCTATTGTGGGGTTTGTGCCGTAAGACGTTGAAGGCTGGGGGTCTATTACTGCAGCCTCAACAGAACGGGGAGTTGCTGTGAAGGACGAATAAGGGGGTATATTGGCGGAAGGTACTATTGGAGGGTTTGTTGCGTAAGACGTTGAGGATTGGGGTTCTATTACCGGTGTTCCAACAACCCTGGAACGCTTTATACCTGACGTGGTGGGCTCGTCATCACACCTCCGCTTTGAACGTGCAACAGATGTCGTTGGTGAGGGCTCATCGGCGGGAGTGGGTACTGTAGATGCACGGTCAACGGGTTCATCCGTTACATCGATGAAGGGGGTTGTACATCGTCGTCATGCACGGTTCTGTGGAAGAAGAAAACAAAATATAAGGAGCAGCACTCGTTATTTGTAATATTTTGTAAATGATCAACTTAGGGGTGTGATGTGTTAGAAATAGAATCTGTAGAAAAATTCAGGTTCACGAGCCCATCCACATGTAATATATCTGGAACTACAGGATGTGGTAAAACGGTGTTTATGCTTAAAATCATTAAAGGAAAGGGGAAAATGTTCTCAAAATTTGTGCTTAAAGTTATATGGTGCTATTCGACATACCAATCAGTGTTCAACGAGTACCAAGATGATGTTTTGTTCCACAAGGGGGTCTATGACGTTAATTCGTTAAAGGGAAATGAACATACAGTCATCGTAATTGACGACCTCATGTTGGAGATGGATAAAACGTTTGCCGAGACATTTACAGTATTCTCCCACCACCTTAACATAAGCGTGTTCTTCATCAATCAGAATCTATTTTTCAAAAATAGATACATGCGCGATGTGTCGCTAAATAATATCTAGTCTTATTCGCGCAACGTAGAGATGTGTCACAAATTGGGGTATTAGCCAGTCAAATGTTCCCGAATCAGCGTAAGGAGTTTTTGGAGGTTTATAAAGAGGTCACAAACCAACGTTATGGATATTTGCTATGTGACCTTCACCCGCGAAACACGTTTAGGGTGCTTCTAAGAACGAATATATTTCCAAGCGAACCTGAAACCGTATATATTCCAGAATGACGAATAGGTTAAAGAAATACCGCGAATTAATAAAAATCTATCAACGACTGCCTCGGGCATTGCAGCAGATGTTTGTTAAAAATATCGACTCTGACTTTTTAAAATGCATCTGTGAAATCTGCCTTAATGTTATAAAATGTAATGTACCAATGAAACCCTCTCAGAAGACTCGCTTACGTCGTTACAAGAACATAATACGGACGCTCGCTCATAAAAGTCAGACTGTGGGTAAGAAAAAGCGCATTATTGTACAAAGAGGTGGATCGTTCCTGCCCATCTTATTTTAAGTTTTGGGCTCTTTACTGACTAGATTAATATAATGAAGAAGGTGATTGTGATTCCGCACGAGGTGTATGCTTCATTACAAAGTTCAAAGACTCTAGATGCGGTTCTAGAGCCCCGTAAAAGTAGGCTTAAAAGAATGGAAAGTGAGTTGCTAGCCCTATTAAAGAGTGAAAAGGCACCTGATGAGAGAAGGATCTTGTACCAAGAGGCTTTGCAGAAATTTCTTCATGAGTACGAAGATTATAAGCATCCTACAGAGCTCCCCGTGAGGTACAGCTCGAGTAGCGCTGAGCATAGCGATGCAGGACCTGGGCAACCAAAGAGCAGCGGAACACAACACATCGAACATGTGCTAAAAAACAGCCTCCCCATACATTGAGGAATAAAGGGTTAAGTCTTTATAATCTATTGAGTGAGGACCCCATCATACAGTGGACCGATACAGGCGAGGTCATTGTTGAAGGAACAAGGGTACAAGGATCCAATATCGTTGATATTGTTCATGATCTGGTGAGAAAGTGGGATAGGCCCTCACCAACAGGATGGAGGCATATTAAAGCAAGACTACAACAAATAAATGTCCCCAAAACATTGATAGGTAATCTGAATAGGTTAAAAGACTTGGAACATGCACCGCACGTGTCACAACTGAGTACACCTTCGCCCCCAGCAGCTGCAGTGTCTCTGAAGAGGAGAAAGAAGAGAGCAGGCGGCCAACCTTATCCACGTGCCTCTAAAATACGCAAATGGCTAACGTATTAAGTAAGCACTATTATGACATTTCTAATCCCGCATCCTATGGTGGCGTTAATAGATTGTACAGAGGTGTTTATGGTGTAAGGAAAAAAGATGTTGAGAGATTTTTGCGGGGACAGGATGCTTATACACTTCATAAACCGGTGAGAAAAAGGTTTAAAACAGCCAAGACAACAGCCGCCTCGATTGACTCTATTTGGCAGGCAGATTTAACAGACATGCAAAGATATTCAATGTATAACGATGGCTACCGTTACATCCTATTCATAATAGATGTATTCTCTAGATACCTGTGGTTAATTCCCCTGAAAAATAAATCGCCTGAAACAGTTGCTAAAGCGGTCAAAACGCTGATGTTGAAAGAAAACAGGATTCCTGGCTATTTTTGTACGGATATGGGAAAAGAATTTATAGGACGCGCTTTTCAGAACATGCTGTCAGAGTTTAATATCAGCTATTACACTTCCAATTCTATACATAAGGCTTCTTTAGCTGAAAGAGTTCAACGTACCATAAAGGAACGCATGCACCGCTATTTTACACATAAAAACACATACAGATATATAAACGTTCTCGGTTCATTGGCTTCATCCTAGAACCGTTCACACCATCGTACAATTGGTGCAACGCCTAACGATGTTTTAGAGAGAGGCAAGTGCCCGAGAAGAGATGAAGAGCCGCCACCACCACCACACTCTGTGCGTTTCAAAATCACTAACTGTGTAAGGCTGTCACGTTCGGGAAATAAATTCGCGAAGGGTTTTGAGCAAGGATGGACACGCGAGATTTTTTAAGTTAGGGCTATGAGGCCTAAAGGTGAGATAATGATGTATTACGTTGAAGATTTGAATGGAGAAGAGATCTCGGGAGGCTTTTATCGAGAGGAATTGCAGAAAGTGGTATTTAATTTAGGAAAAAATGTGTTTAAAATTGAGAAAATTATAGGAAGCAAAGGTACAGGAAAGAAAAATGTACCTGGTGAAATGGCTAGGTTACCCAGAAAGCTTCAATACCTATATAAAAGCTGATGCAGTAATGAAGCTTAATTAGTATGCAGCATGACTCCTAACCATTTCTACGTCACACTCCCGTCCTCCTCGTCCCTGTCTGTACACCCTAACAACACACTAGCCAACTTTGTAACAGAGCTCCATGGACCCATTGAATTGGGTCGTGATTCGTATGAGGTGGGGATATGTGAAATTCAGCTGGACACCCTCTTTTTAAATATTGATTATAAAGATACCGTTTTTACGATTCTTAGAGACTGTAATGAGTGTGCAAAAGCCGGGTTAACTCGGGATGAAACTATACGTATCGCACGGACTAAGGTTGCACGGTTTTACAGTACAGAAGTAACACTAGGGCCGGGCGTTATGGTTCGGCTGAGGATGTTGTGAGAGACTTAAACGTGAGTTTAAGAAACTCAATTCTTACGAATGATTTATTATACGAAATCGTAAACAAAGGAAACCCTGCACATACTCTAATCCTAAAATCAAAGGTTAACAGAAATCTTAAAGACGGAAGAGTGTTCAAAATTATAACCGAGGGGCGATATCGATCAGCCTTCCAAAGAGACACCTTTCACGAGGCACAGCATGACTTGTCCACCTTAGTGTATCAATTGAAGATGGAGAAATTGGATGAAAGCTCTCAGCCTCCAGACATGTGCTATATTTACAGCAATATAGCGGAACACCAGTTTGTTGGGGATACCCAGGCACGCCTGCTACGCATAGCTCACATCCCCAACCATAGAGGAAGGAGTTTGAGTATTACATATGACATACCCCATTATGTGAATGTCGCAACTAACCTAATAACCAATATCTCAATATATATAAGAACGATTGAGGGTAAAAATTTCCCATTCGGTGACGGGAGCTTAACAGTGAAGCTGCACTTTCGGCGCACTGAGTTATAATGGACAGAAAGCCTTTCACAGTATACCGAGGGGTGAGATACCAGCGTGGTAGTGGACTTGGGTCCATTTTTTCATCCATACTACGCACCGCTGTCCCACTGTTGAAGAGGGGGTCCAGGTACCTAGGGAGGAAGGCGTTACAAACAGGTTTTAACGCGGCAGAGGACATATTGGCTGGCACTAAGCCTAAAGAAGCTCTAAAAAAACATTTCAAACGTTCACGGGATGAAATCATCAAAGATGCGAAGATAAAAATGCGTGGTGGCGGAAAGGAGAGATCTGTCAGGAATAAGGGGTTACCAACGTGTGACGTTAAACGCAAAAGGAAACCAAAAACGAAGTGCTCAAAACGTATGAAACCTATGACTGATCACTTTTTTTAACTGATATAAGCTGAGGACGCTACTCTCACGAATCATAGATTGACTAATACTCGCCGAGGAAGGTGGCACTATTTCTGACTCGTCATGGCCCGTTTCATTCATCCGTGTAGTTCACAATGCTGTAAATCGGAACTGTCCCTCTTTGATATGCCACCTACCCAGGTCTCTATTGAGCATAGTGACTTTATTACAATTAACCCGTTAAACACAATTAGTTCACCCAGTACCCCTATAGAATTCGTGATACCCAGCTCAGGCCCTTACTTTTTTGACCCGAGTTGCATGCACATGTATGCTAAACTACGCATTGCCCATTCTGACGGAACGGACTGCGATGATAGTTACGCTACCTACCCTGAAACCAACTTTCTGCACTCCATATTCAGTCAGTGTGACGTATATTTAAATCAGACTAACATCTCGGCAGGCACGGGGTACTACCACCTACGAGCCTATCTGGAAAATGTCTTCAACTTTTCAAAAGAAGCGAAGGACACCTTTTTATCCGCCGAGGGGTATTACCACACTAAAGACGAGAGTAGTATGAAGAATAAATTTAAAAATTCTAAAAAAAAGATATACGAGTGTTTTGGACGCCTGCATACAGACTTTACATTCCAGGAGAAGTTGCTTATGAAAGGGGTGGATATGAAATTGAAGCTTACCTGCACGAACTCTGAGATCTGCATAAATCTGGGGACTAACCAAGAAGAAGGCGCGAAACCCGTTGTGATACACATCATGGAAACGTATTTGCGTATACGCCGAGTGAAATTAAGCTCCCCGAAGCAAATAGAAATTGAGAATGATTTGGTACATGCAACAGTGAAATATCCAATTAACAGGGTACAGATCAAACTGTACACGATTCCCGCAGGGCTGGCATCAAAACAGCTAGAAAACTTTGCTCTTGGAGTCCTACCTAAAAGGATTTTAATTGGACTGCAAGACCACGCCTCGACGAATGGAAATTATAAAAAGACTGCCTTAAAATTCGAGAATTTCGGACTTAAAAATATTACTCTATACGTAAGTGGCATCCCTCTGGGTGGGGTAATGAATATGGATTACTCAACAGATGCTACTTTCCCGCTCTGTGCGAGAGCTTATAGTACTTTGGCTCATAATACAGGTGCCTGTGATGAACTTGGCTTCGGCATAACACAGAAAGTATTTGTGGAAGAGTTTAATATTTACTCATTTGACATCACGCCAGACTTAACTGCTGGTGTAAATACGCATTTAAACCCCCAACAGAGCGGCACCATCTCAGTGAGGCTGGAGTTTGCCAAACCTATAGACGCGTCTATAAGTGCACTCGTGTATCTAGAATCACAGGCACTATTAGAGGTTCATCGTTTCAGGGGCGTCACCACAGATTTTTAAAATGGATGCGAATACAATTCAGAGAGTGATGAAAAGTGATTGCTTCGCGCGTTCCAAATTTATCGGCGTTTTTGCAAAGAATGAAATATTGAAGCTGGCTAGTTCGAGAAAATGGTACGGGGTTATCGTTAACACCGACATTGTGGGTGGTGAGGGTATTCCCTGGTTTGCAATCTATTTTAAAACTAAGGAAAGAATGTACTATTTCGATTCTCTCGGATTTCCACCGTGGAATGACTCGACAATCGTACATTTTATCGCACAGCTAGACGTGCCTGAGATTATTTGGAATCCATATCGTTTCCAAGGATATTATACTGAAACATGTGGAATGTATTGTATTTTGTTTCTCATGCATATGTCACGTTGGAAGGGATTTATGAATTTTTAAAAATTATTCGATTGATGCGACACAAATATGAATGATAAATATGTATGCAGACAGATAAAAAAAAAGGTACCCATATGTTAGTACCCCCTGTAATGTGTAAGATGTATATTGTGTAAATCTGTATATACATTTGTAGCCATTAAGAATAGGGCACTGACCCTTTTTGTACATGATTTCTGCTATTTAATAAATGAAAATACAGTACAGGGCTATTCAAAATGATTCACCTGATTTCAAATGAGAATATTTTTTAATGTTACAAATACAGAGTGATTTGTGATACATCAACCAAAAGAAAAACTGTCCAAATTTTGTCTCTCACCTCATAAATGCTCTATGTGACTTCCCCTAGTTACACGAGCAACGTCGACACGATAGTCGAATTCCTCCCATACTCGCTCCAGCATGTCCGTTGTCACTGACTCTACGGCAGTAACAATGCGAGTTCGGAGCTCATCCAAAGATGTGGGCAACGGTGGCACGTACACAGTATCCTTAAAGTACCCCCAAAGGAAGGAGTAACGTCGACGAAACTCACGCTGCACTGTGACTACCGATTTACAGCTCGAAAACTGCAACACACAAAACGCCTTCTGCTGTGCGGACGCCATTTTCACACTGACTGTTTGTTGCTAGGCTAGGCCACGGCGTGACTTTGGAGCCATCTCGCGGTGATCTTGTAAAACTGGGAGATTTCCTCTTTCATGTAGTGTATGCCCAGTTGATGCACAGTTGATAGGTACGGAAGTATTCTCAGTTGAAATCGGATGAATCACTTTGAATAGCCCTGTATATTACGTTTTGTTCTTATCCTCAAAACATACTTACATAATCTCCTCTACAAACTGGCACTCGCTGTCCCGTGCCAGTACCACGACTTCTGGATCGCTGGGTTGGCTAGGCGGAGTGGCTACCACTTCATTTATCACCCTTTCGTCAAAAGTGGCTATAATACGATCTAGCTCCGTTTCGGTCCTGTAAGGTTAAATAAATGTCATGAAATTGGATGCAGTTAAATCGTCCACCATATATACATATATATATATATGTATATATATATATATATCCTAGCCTAACCTGGCCTACCCAAACTTATTGCTCACGATTCCAAAAACATACTATATGACCTAAAAACACTTACAGTACATTAGCTCCTCTGCAAACTCGCGCTCGCTTGACCGACTGTGATTCAATACTGCGACTTCTCTGTCGCTGGGTTGGCTGTTCGGAGAAGCACATATAGCATTTATTCCCCTTTCATCAAAAGTGGCTCTAATGCGATGAAGTTCCGCATCGGCCCTATAAGATTAAGTAAACACGAATTTAAACAAGCAGGTAACTCTTAAAAGTTTTGATTATTTTAAAAATCCTATCTGTATAACTTTCTATAAATTGACAATAAATAAAAACCTATTGTTTTTTCACCCAAAATACACACAGAGGAACATACGATATATATATATATATATATTATATTATATATATATATATATATATATATGACTAGAGACCGTCCTCTGGACAGATAGCAGTTCACTTCGCTTCATTACGGTTTTTTATAAATTAAAATAAACGAGAATAAAGCACAACACATTTTCAAAACGCCTTTATTATGGCTCTTATAAGTTAAATGACAATGAATGAAACGATGTATATAAATGTGACCCGGTTAGGTTCAGTTGCGCTAGGTTAGATTAGGTTAGTTTACACCCGGTTAGGCTATGATAAGTTAGGTAGGTTAGGTTAGGTTAGGTTACGGTAGGTTAGGCTAAGTTAGGGTAGGTTAGGTTAGTTTACACCCGTCTAGTCTACGCTAGGATAGGTTAGGTTAGGCTAAGTTAAGTTAAGTTAGGTTAGGCTAGGTTAGGTTAGGTTAGGCTAGGTTAGTTTACAACCGGTTAGTCTACGCTAGGTTAGGTTAGTTTATGCCCGGTTAGGCTATGCTAAGTTAGGTTAGGTCAGGGCCGGATTAAGCATTGTTAGGGCCGGGGGCAATGAATATTTTCGGGCCAGTGTCACTACAAAAACACTACAAAAACACAATTCTTTACCTGATACATCATACATGAGTGATGTGATCAGCTGACTGGGATCGATCAACAGAAAACGAAACAAAAACAAAGATGTGATTACAGAAAATGTTTACTTTGTTCACATAAATGGGGTACTAAACTAGGTTTTTTAGAAGCGGAATCTAGAATTTTTTTTTCTTCTTCACGGTCGACCAATTATTTCAACGGTAGATTATAGCGTTTACATAGTTTCTTGTGGTCGGTCAGCATCTTGGGCCGGGGGCAAATGTCCCTTTTGCCCCATTATAATCCGCTACTGGGTTAGGTTAGGGTAGGTTAGGTTAGGCTATATTATGTCCCTGTTCGTCTACGCTAGGTTAGGTTAGTTTACGCCCGGTTAGGCTATGCTAAGATAGGTTAGGTTAGATTGGGTTAGGTTACGTTAGAGTATATATTTCGCTATTGGGGCTTTGCACGCATCAGTTTATATATATAGAGTTAGGGTTAAGCACTGAGATTTGTTTACACCCATCTTAAAGCTCCATTATGAGTTTGATTGCAGATAAAAGTATTGGCCACCATATATACAGTATATATATGTATATATGGGACACAGACACTAATTAAACATAATTTTTCAAAACGCATTTATTGCAGTGTGGTAACTTAAAATCCTACAGCAATGCTGAATTATCGTGAAAATAATCTTAAAGCTCCATTACGAGTTTGATTGCAGATAAAAGTATTGGCCACCATATATATATATATATATATATATATGGGCCACAGACATTAATTAAACACAATTTTTCAAAACGTATTTATTGCAGTATGGTAACTTATAATCCTACAGCAATGCTGAATTATCGTGAAAATAATCTTAAAATTCCATTACGAATTTGATTGGAGATAAAAGTATTGGCCACCATATATATATATATATATAGTTAGGTTAGGCACTTATAAGTTACTCACATTTCAATATCGTTTTCATTGAGCGGTTCTTGCACTTCGTCGCAATTTTCCGTAACAAACTGGGTAGAAAATAGCCCCACCTGGTCTATAGCACTGAATAGATGTACCACTGCATGGGCATATGCGGACTCGCCCTCCATCAAATCGGGGGTGTTGTACAGCTGACCCATTGTTGTTGTGTAATTCACTAGCTGGAAATGAACGAACGAAACTGAGTCTCGCTTCGAAGTTATCCTATTGGATAACGGTGAATTTTGGGCGGGGTTTAACGTGTAGGCCTGTATATCGACCAACCCGCGGTCCTGGGCCCGCCGCACAGTGTCGTGATTGGCTGATTCCATGAATTTTGGGCGGAGCATAATGCGTAGGCATGCATATTGACCAACCAGAGGTCCTGTGCCCGCCCCACAGTGTCGTGAATGGCTGTCCCGCATGAAATCTGGGCGGGCCATCTGCCCCGATTTTCTGCGATAAACTTATATTCCCTATCGTTGAAAAAATATTGGTTTAAGATTTGGGAACCAAAACATCTGCCTGTTTGAAATGAATTTGTTGTCCCATGAAAGCAATGTTTATTTTCCGTCCAACTCAAATTTAAATTTGGATTTCTGCGAGAAATAGTCTAAAAATACTGCCTCATCTTGAACCTTATCTGAGCAAATATTTGCTGAAGAAACCTTAACCATTACGGGTAAAATGCTTATTTAATTATATGGTCACTTTCAGAATAGAAAAAACGTGTATATGCTGATAAAGGTTTCAGATTGAAAAACATTTTCTGTGTTCTATTGTACCAAACTGACCACTCCGCTGATTGTAAATAAATTTAAAATGAAAAAATCTTTTTCATGCGATATATATATATATATAATTTAGGGTGATGCAAAAAAGGGGTCAAATTTATTTTTTTTCAATTTTCAGGGAGACACCCTCCTATTTTATTCATATTCCTAAGAAAGCATTGTATGCGAAATTTGGGGTTGAAAAAGAGAAAATTAGAGGTTGCTACCAAGCTTTAAATATAAATGTATATCAGTTTGTGCTCAAAAATATTGTTTTGTTGATATTTTCGCCGGAGCCGGTTTGATATGTACCTAGTTAACCTAGTTTGAAAAAAAACGATGACATTCTAGACTATAGTACGTAGTGAGCTCATAAAATAGTAAATAATAGGCACGCTGATTTCCGCACCACCCTCTGAGGTACAGCGTATAGCGCGTTAACTTTTTTTTATGTGGAAGTTTCCCCAGTAGGCATATCATAACCACTTATGTATGTTTATTTTCGTTTTTTTGAAGCAAGAGTAATGTTTTCTTGTTTTTGTTTGAGAGTGACGACCTGTAACTTTTAACAATTTGAAGAAGGTATTGTTTCTGCTCTTCATCATTGGTTATCAGTTTGTTGTATTCCTCCATCAGTCGTACACCTCTTTCCGCAATGTCGTTTACCACTTTGAGTCCATATGCGATATCTCTTGCATTCGCATAACTTTCATCATCATTCCATTCTTCAGCATCTTTTTCAAGAAAAGTGCAAGGCACCTCTAGGATTTCAAAGAATCTTTTTGTGTTCGCAGTAACGAAATCCTGCAGTTGTTTCTGCCCAGCTGATTCAGGATTTATTGATGCTCGTTTGCTCGGTTTTGAGTCAACTGGTTTCTGCAGAGCATGCTTCATTTTGTTTTTTGTCTCATGCGAAACAGCTGAATCAAAAAATGCAAGCGCCACAAGCTCCTCAGAGAGGTACCACAAATGTCTCAAAAACTTATTGAGTGCAGCACTTGCAATTTTGTCATTCTTTTGCTTGTAGAGCTGCAGACTTTGCACAAAATGCAAATCTGAACGGGGGGCGCATGAGGGTATGGGTGCCAGGTACCACGATCTGATGTATATCGCAGCTGAAAAGCAGCAAACATCTCTCAGTCCTTTTTCCTCTCTCTCAGTTAGTTTAAACTGAGATTTAAACATCCAAATTTTAATGCAGTAAATTAGCTTGCCCATCCATCGTGCTCTGTGATAAGCTCCGGGTGCTTTAAAGCTGATTCCTGACTTGGGGGCACTACCGATGAAAATGAGCGTTAGCTCGAGCAATTCCTTGTAGTCATCACGAGGCTGCTGTTCATCAAGCTGAGCTTGAGCAAATTGAATGAGTTCTTCAGCATCTGAGATTTTCTCTGCAATGTTAGGGTCATCTGTTGCTGTTTGGTAATTGTTCTTGTCAATTTCCACCCACTTTGCTTTGAATCTCTTAAACAGTTGTATGTCAGGGCCACTAGAAGATGGCAAGGAGACAGAAACTGCAGCTTCTAACACTATTTCGAAAATATGATGTCGGCAAGCCAGCCACAGCATATCTTTATCCAATCTTTGCTCTAGTAACATACAAGCACCACTCTTAGAACCTGTGTTGGAGGCAGTGGTGTCAAAACACATGCCCTTCACTTGGTCAGATATATTCCACTCCAATACTAACTGATGGACAGCATCTGCAATGTTTTGACCAGTTCCTCTGGCAAGTTTGGGAATACCAAGAAGCTGATCAACTCCTTGGCCGGAAATTAGAACTGGCAGTCGATCAACATTTTCATGACCAGTAATATCTTCCAGTAGTTTGCCGTCCCAATGTATTTGGAGAGGGCAATTTGTTTCGAAATCCTGCTTCAAATTTTCTGCCATTGTCTTGTGGTTCCTTTGTCTTGCTCTCCGTATCGATGAATAGCTAACACTGTATTCTTCAGGGTTTTGCCCAAGAGCATTGATTGTTGGGATCAAGATTTCCGAAGCAGCTCTATCACTTACTTTTGCAGCATCAAGAGATACAAGCATTGAAGAATCCATAAGCTTTGCACTCTTAGACTTTGATCTACTTTGTCTCGAAGTTGATGGCTGCTGAGGGTCAGCAACAAATTCTTCTTCTGATTTTGAACTATCTTCATTCAAACTTGTAGGACTTGAACTTGAGAGCACTGTGCTTCGAAAACGGCTGTTTCCCTCTTTCTTTTCTTTTCAAGCAATGTTTCCTTTTCTCTAGCAATCTCTTCCATTTGTGAAAAAACTTTATCCACTCCAGACATTTTGCCTTTTCTTCCTTTTTGTCGTTGCAGCATCAAAAACTCACGATCTTCATCTATCTTTATCATGTCAAGAGCACTTGCATGTGCAATGTCAAACAGATCTTGCAAGTCATTTTGCCAGCTCTCTTGCTTTTGAAGTAGTGCAGGTGATTGCTTCTTCTTATTATTTCTGTTCTTCTTTAGTTTCTCCCACTCGTTGAAAAGTTTCTTTACTCTCTCCACGACATGACATTTCAACACTGTTGGGATGCGTGCCTTTTCCCACACATCCATAACATCTCTAGCAGTCAACAAAGCCGCTGTTTTCACCTGTTGCTTTTTATTGATCTTGTAGTTCATAAACAATGCTAATGTTTCCCTTTTAGATGGAAGCTGGGTTTCTTTGAAGGACTCTATAGGATGTCCTATGAGCCAAACAACTGTTTTGTGACGCGTATGCCGCTCCATGAGTGCAACTCAGCAACTGCTATACAACCACTCTCAGCGAAGGCAGCAAAGATACTGAGTCAGTGACGCCGCCTTACACTGACGCGGCCGCCACAGTGACGTCACAGCAAAGAAATGATTCTAGAATGTTCGGCCACGGCGTCTTAGCAATGAAAGGGATGAGAAGGTTTACGGAAAGAGGTTCAGAGTCTGTTATGACTGCTATATGTTGCTGACTACCATTTTTGATGAAATCTGCAAAATAAATAAATGTACAATAAATACAAACTGAAAAATAACAATATACAAAATGTTCAATGGATGGTAGCAACCTCTAAAATGTCTTCAATTGTGCTGAAGTTTTGCATGTTCAGTTTTTACACTAAATTAAATAAAATTAGAGGGTGTCTTCAAGTTTTTGAAATGATAAGTTATTTTGCATCACCCTAATATATATATATATATTCTATAGATGATGACAGCCTTTATTTTTCCGGACAGGCCATGCTTTGTACGGTTTAGCCAAAATGTTTGAGGAATGGAGAGATAACCTTTCTGTAATTATTGTGACCTTAAGCTTTAGGTTTTATTAAGAAATCCAGATATTTGTTATTATTAACAATATATAAATCATGAATCTCGTTTTATAACCTTTTTGTAAAGTAAAGGCTGTTTATATGGGACACATCCAGATTAGAATGTTTTTGGACATGTGTTTTGGACATGTGTTTTTGGACATGTGTGTGACGGGCGTCATTAGGGAATTATTTTCTTTTCTTTTTTTAATTGAAATTTTTCCCCGTATTTTAGATGGATATGAAAATAATTATTAAATATAAAATTGCAATTTCACTTTTCATAATTATAATATTTATAATTATGAATTCTTGATGATTTTATATTTAATTTTCTCGAGACGATAGACAGGTAGTTAGAGAGATATGTTTCGTTATTATTATGCTGAGATAAAAATAGTGTGAATGTAATTCGTTTAAACCATATATATGGGGTTAAAGTTTCGCGTTTTATTGCAAAAATAATGCTGGATAGAATTAAAACAAATATTCTTAAATTCGTTTAAGTATGTATATATATATATATATATATATATATATATATATTATATATATATATATATCTGACCGGCAATCGGAAGATCCCGGGTTCGATTCCTGGGTGGGTACCTCATTTTTTCATTTGTTTCGTTCTTTCGCTCTCATCTTGCGCGGATAATTCTCCTATACAAAGCGTCGTTCTTTACGTTAATTATACTGCGTGTTTGCAGTTATAATGTGTATATATATATATATAATGAATCATTTGAGAGCTTTTTTCGGTGATTTAATTATTTTCTTTTTTCGTACGAGATGTTTTACCCCCGCCTTAGACCTACGGTTGGGGTTTATTTTGCGTACGAGTTGTTTCTACACCCCACCTTAGGCCTACGTGGCTCTTTTTTCTTTCTTTTTGAATTGAAGTGTTTTACGCCTGCCTTAGACCCACCGGAAGGCATTAGGTTACCCTGAGTTCTCCCCCAAAGAGGTTTCACCCCTTACAACAAAGGGGGTGGGGTTGCAACAAAGGGGTGGGTGGGGTTGCAACAAAGGGGGAGGTAGGGTTGGCACCAAGGGGGTGGGGGTGGCACTCTTGCAACATTATGCAATTGCTCTGCACTCTACCTTTTCGCACCCATACTACTACACCAGATAATGGAACTGCTCGCTGCATAGCAGAAGAAATGATAACTATTATTACAGACTCGAACAGCAGAGATACTATCAAAGTTTTACTGTGTGATGGTACTCCTGTAAATACAGGAAAAATTGGTGGAGCCATAAAACTGGTTGAAATTCATCTTAACAGACCAGTGCAATGGTTGGTGTGCCTCTTACATTTGAATGAGCTGCCCTTTATGCACGACTACAAAGCCATTGATGGTAAAACAACAGGTCCAATACTTTTGTGGGTTCAATTGGGAATAAACTAAAAACAGATTTAACAAAATTGGAGGTAGTCAAATATTCTCGCGTAAAGGGAAACAAAGAAATTCCAGCAAATGTTGTGAAGGAGCTAAGCAGTGATCAAAGATATCTCTATGATATGTGTATGGTAGTACAAACTGGAGACACTTCTCAAGATCTGTCCACTTGATCCCCAGGTACCCTTCACCATGCTCGCTGGCTAACTTTAGCCAAAAGGGTCCTTCGATTATAACACTGTGGAACAAAAAAACAATATTTTCTTGGTGCCTGAGATTTTAGACCTTTTTCTGGATATTTTCATGCCACTGATTCAGAAAATATCATCCATTTTGTTCTAGCAGCTCTAGTTTTTGAGATATTGCATACGTCATTCCTACTTTATTACCCTTCTGGAACGGTATTATGAGTTGCTCGTAAATCTAAATGCATCTGTATAATTAAATTGTAGCTATGATTTTGCTGATGTTGCTGTTTTGCATGTGTATTGTACATGTACTAACGTGAATTCTTTCCTGTTACAGGTGTTGACATGGCTTCATCACGAAGAAAGTGTTTAAATCATCCAGATGTGTTTTGTTTTATCTGCGGAGAGTACACGTTCATTGAACAGAGAAAAACTATTACTGATTTTGTGAAAAAAGCTTATTTTGCCTATTTCAAAGTACAACTAGGGGACCAAGATAAGCCATGGGCTCCTCATGTTGTGTGTAAAACGTGTACGGAGCATCTGCGGCAATGGACCAACGGAAAGAGGAGGTGCCTGAAATTTGGTATACCAATGGTATGGAGAGAACAGAGAAACCACAGTGATGACTGTTACTTTTGTTTGGTGAATATAAAGGGCATCAATGGACGTAACCGGAGTAAATGGACGTATCCTGACATAGACTCAGCTAGACGGCCTGTTTCACATTCAGATGAGATACCTGTCCCATCATTCAGCCATCTTCCAGAGCTCCCTCAAGAAGATGATGAATCTGCTACTGACAAAGAAAGCATATGGGCAAAATGACAGTGATTTCGAAGGACCGTCATCAGTTGCAGAAGGTTTTAGTCAACACGAATTAAACGACCTCATAAGGGACTTAAGTCTTTCGAAGAAATCGTCTGAATTGTTAGCTTCCAGGCTGGGAGAAAAAAATTTACTGCTGTCGGGAACCAAAATCACGTTATATCGCGACAGAGAAAAGGATTTACTGCCCTTCTTCTCAAAGAGAACGATTTAGTTTTCTGCAACAATGTGCGCGGATTGCTGATGAAAATGAGCATATCGGAATACACACCAAGTGAATGGCGGTTATTCATAGATAGCTCCAAACGGAGCCTAAAATGTGTTCTTCTACACAACGGCAACAGATACAGATCAATCCCAATTGGTCACTCAGTCGGTATGAGAGAAGAGCACGGGACAGTCGCCCTAGTCCTAGAAAAGATATCATACCGAGACCACCAATGGGTGATCTGTGTGGATCTGAAGATGGTGAATTTTCTCCTGGGCCAGCAGAGGGTACACCAAGTACCCGTGCTTTATATGTCTCTGGAACAGTAGAGCTAAAGATGAACACTGGGTGAGAAGACAGTGGCCTCTGAGAGAAAACATGGTGGTTGGAGAAAAAAATATCATCAAAGAAGCTTTGGTTGACAGAGAAAGGATCATATTGCCACCACTGCACATCAAACTAGGTTTGATGAAACAATTTATAAAGGCTTTGAACAGAGATGGGACGTGTTTTGGCTACATATGTAGAAAATTTCCTGCGCTGAGCATGGAAAAGCTGAAGGCAGGTATTTTCGATGGACCGCAAATCCGGGAACTCATGAAAAACCCGCGTTTCCAAGATTCAATGGGCAATATTGAGGCACGTGCGTGGTCATCGTTTAGTATGGTTGTGAAGAATTACCTTGGGAACTATAAGGCCGATAACTACGGTGAACTAGTGGAGAATATGCTCTCTTCTTTTTGTAAACTTGGCTGTAAAATGAGCATCAAACTGCATTACCTCCACAGTCATTTGGATCGTTTCCCAGATAACCTCGGTGATCTAAGCGAGGAACAGGGTGAACGATTTCACCAAGAACTAAGGACCATGGAAGAACGGTACCGCGGACGATAGGATACTCACATGATGGCAGATTACTGCTGGAGCATCCAACGCGAATGTCCTGGCACATCTCATCGCAAGAAATCTCAGAAACGCGGTTTATGTGAGATGTCTCAATGAAAGAACTTTTTTTGCCGTTCATGTCTCAAGCTTGTTTGAATTTAAGAAATATTTTCGTACCTTATGCTTGTTTGATGTTAATACACTATTTTTGCTGACATTCATCATACTTTTGTATTCAATTGACAACAACAGTTATTGCCAGTCAGAAATTATATAATATTATATACATTATATAGAAATATATATAGATATATATCATATCTTGATAAGCAGAGCTGATGGAGAAAAACTAATGTCATTTTTAGAATCAGCGACCGCAATATACCCAGAAACAGGTCTAACATCTAAGTCACCAAAAGTTGTGTTCCCCAGTGAAATTATCACTGGGTAACAAATTTGAAAATTTTTCTGTTTATTGTGATTTTTCTGTCGTTCCTTAATGATTTCGGGGCGCTGATTCCAAAAATTATATTGGTTTTGCTCTATCATCAACCTTTTCAAAAATATAGGTTATCACACTTTTCATATGGCAAAGTATATAAAGAAGGCTAACATAAATATTTTCTAAAAATAAAAACACTATTGGAAATTAATGTTTATTGAGCCAAAATTGTTTGACAAACCCAAAATGGTGCAAAGGATATAATATATATCATGAGGAGAACCGATAAGAGAATAACAAGCCTCGTTATGCAGTATGCGTTCCTTAAAAATGCACTGAAGAACGCGACTTCCGCGTATGAACATTCTTATCCTTTCTGATCAGCGACCATATGGTATGGTAGAGTGTCAATTTTGGGGGTGAAATGACTAAATTGAAAATCATGTGATTTGGTAGCAATTTAATGTAATCATTTGGCATACAAAATAATATACTTGCTTCAAAAACAATAAAAAATAAATCTTACCTATGTCAATTTTAATTCAAAAATTCAATTTTTCCATAAATTCGTAACAAAATAACAAATGTGCGCAAACATCCTATCAACATTTAAATTGGCAATAAGATATCATTCAGAGTCTTTAATTGAAAGTAACCAATGCAGTCGTCCTTTTTGCTGCGGTTCCTTGACATCAGCATTCGGCTTGCTACTTGCGCTTTGATGTAGCCTTCTCGCCTCTCGTGACTGTAAACTTGACTAGCTGCTTCTGTGACCATTTTCACACATCTCTCCACCAGAGCTGGGCAATTGCGGCATATTTTGCGGTACTGCGGTACTGCGGTACTACCGCAAACCGCAAACCGGTACCGCATAACGCAGTACCGCAAAGGATCGCTGAAAATACCGCAGTACCGCTACCGCATTCAAATTTCCGCGTACCGGTTTGGTACCGGTTTGGTAGTTTGGTAGTACCGCAGTACCGCAGTACCGCAAAATATGCCGCAATTGCCCAGCTCTGCTCTCCACACTCTGAGTGTGAGAAGGCCACTTTGGCACTTGCATTGGGGCCTCTTTAAGTTGTGTTAAATCTTTGTTTGTTATACATGCTGTCAGTGGTGGCTCCAAAACTTCCGAACTCAAGTTAACTAATTCTGACAATTTCGTGGCATTGACGTTTATCGGAGGTACCTTCCTTGTCTGAACAGAGCAGTCTCCCAGCTGGTCATCATCTAGTGATGTTCCTCTAAGCTTTAGAATGATTTCCACAGCCTCATTTCGCTCTTTGGTACATTGGCTGTAGAGTATTGCTTGCAAAACTGCCTCTGGCCTAGCATACCAAGCGGACCTTCTCACCACAGGTAACACGATGTCCACCACTACTTTCCTTTGGGTTCAGTAGCTGTAATTGAAACAAGATGTTGCTTCATCTAGCATGTTGCCAAGGGGGCCTGGCCACTTGTTGTTGCTCTTTGTAGGACCATCAAGTTCCTGGATGAGACGACGAAGAGGTAGTTCCCCTGTGTGCAAATCACATACAATCCAAACAAGCCTTCTTCCAAGTTTTTTCTCTAAATGCGTCATAACACCGCCCTGCCATCCAGTGTTCACCGCAGTTGAGTCTCCACCAACGGCCTGCAGTGAACTGTCGTCTTCTTTCTTGAAGCCAACATATTATTTGATCAGCAATTGCCTCTGCATGTTTCTTGCCTTCTACTTCTGCTTCAGGAACAAAGTGAAACAAATAGCGGCCACCAGGTTCGGAACACACAGAGTAATGTTCTTCTTTGATGAGACCGGGAAACTTTCTGTCCATTCCCTCTACCTCTAGGAGAACTTTTGTGTCATCTCTTCTTCCATCAAACAAAAGGCAAGAGAGACCTTCCTCCTTCAAATCTTTTTCATGCTGATCAGATATTTCCTTCATTATTTTTTCTTGTGCTCTTCTTATCTTATTATGATCTTTCACTAAGGATGTATCCTCTCGGCTGATGAGGCCTGCATCTATCCAAGCGGCAGTGGCAATCTCTGCAGTCTCTCGTAGCCCCGTATGGTGGCGAATACTGGCAAGGGCAATGTTTGAGATGTCTTTAGTGTTGTATTTCATTCTCTTCGGCGAAGGTTCAGATGGCATTTTGGAGCTATCATCTGATGTTGCTTCTTTCTGTTCATCTGAAGAGCTTTCAATGAAGTGAGAAACCTCTTGATAGAGCTCTTCATCTCTTTGGGTGGCTTCTTCACTTTTCATTTTCTTCCTTTCCTCCCTCTCTCTCAAGTTCCTCCCTCTCAAGTGGCATGACGACTGACCTCTTGTCTTCAATTTTGGCATCTTAGGAATATCTGAAAAGAAAGAAAAACATTTAAGTATTTTATATCAATTACGATGTTTCAAAGTTTAGTCATTCGATGTTCTAAAATTCAATAAAAAAATATTTCATGGGATTACAACATAATTAGACAGAAGAATATGATAATAATAAATAATTGTAATAATCAATATTCCATACTTACAGTTAAACTGTAGTATTCGTCTAGTAGAATAACTATGAAGTAGGTACAAGAGCAATAACAGCAAACCACCGTCTGTGACATCTAAGAGGCAACTGAGGACTGAGAGTGAGGGACAGTTCTATTCATGTTGTGACTTGTACATTGTACAACAACTATATGACCTTGAAAACACTCCTAATGCGATCAGTGGGATAATTCTGTGACAGATGAGTAGTTAATCAATTTAGGTCCTATTATTTAGTAAAAGAGTCAGTTTCTGAAACTTTAAGGTAAAATTGATGTAGGTAAGGGTTATTTTATTTCATTTTGGTTGGCCAATTTCAAGTTTTGACATGAAGAGACTATATTTTCACTACCAAAATTGATTTGAAAAAAGTTGACAAAATTGACACACCCTAATACGTAGTGTCCCATCATGGAAGCATCCCAATGGCCCTGGTACCTTTTCTCCATCGTTTGAATATTTTGATGGAATCTTTCGCCATGTTCTTCACTCACATCTTGGCTTCAAGGTTCTTTGAATTCAACAGCGCCTTGACTTGTGGTCCTACAAAGACGCCAGCCTTAACTTTGGCCTCAGAGAGTTTAGGGAACATGACCCGAATCTGTTGGAAAACTTTCCCTCCAAAATGTAACGCAGTTACAAACTGCTTAATTAGACCCAACTTAATATGGAGAGGTGGTAGCAGAACTATGTCAGGCTTCACAAGAGGTTCCCTGAGTACATTGTACTTTCCTGGTTGCAGTCCTTCACATGGAGGCCACTGAACTGTTTTATAGTGCTCAATTGAAGCCTTGCTATCCCACAGGCAAAGAAAATATGAATATTTAGTAAACCTTCCTTGTAAACCTAACAGGAAACCAATCATCTTGAAATCACCACACACGTCCCAGTTATATTGTTCATATCTGATTTGAGTGAGCAGTTGTTTGACATTTTCATAGTCCTCTTTCATTTGAACAGAATGTGCAACTGGTATAGATGGATATTTGTTCCCATTGTGGAGTAGAACAGCTTTTAAACTCCGAGTTGAACTGTCAATAAACAGGCGCCACTCTGAGGGTATATGCGTTAACCCAATAGCTGTGAATAGACCATTAACCTCGCTGCAATAACAGAGAGAGCCATTGACATCGTAGAACCTTGCAAACTCTTCATGCCGCTTTTGGTATACAGTGCTCTTGCAGTCTTCTCCAAGCAAATTCCACTCTTTGAGTCTGGAGGTCAGAAGCTCAGACCCTGATTTCGTCAGACCCAAATCTCTAATTAAGTCGTCCAATTCCCTCTGATTTGGAAAGTGAGGGTTTGTACTGAGTGTTACTGTATATTCTTCATCATGACTGTCCTCACCAGCCGACATCTCAGATGAGCTAGCTGCATCCTCATTTTCAACCTGCAAAGCAAAGAAACAACTATAGGCATAGCTATATATGTAGAAGAGCATCAGCACTAAGAAAAATCGACACATAATGACCCACAGTCTATAAATACAGATGGTAAAGTAATGGATAGGTACCTGTTCTGGTGGACATGGTATTGGAGCTATGGTACAGGAGCTATGGACGACGCTATGCTTGGATACTGAAGAGTCTGCCTTCCTTTAACTTTCCTGTACTTAGAAACATCTACCATGCAGTAGTAGCAATCGTCGTGGTGGCTCTTTGGTTCTCTCCATATTCTGGGTACCGCAAAGGGCATTGCCTTGCGTACTCCCCGCAGCCACCCTTCAAGTGTGGAGCGGCAGCTTCCACAGATCACATGGGGTGCACAGGGCTTATCTTGGTCACCCATAGGCATACCAAAATAGAGCCGATACGCGATCCAGAATTTGATGCCTTTCACAATCTTGTGCGATACTTGCTTGGGACCTATGTAATACCCACAAAACGTAGCAGAATATATCCGGCGAGTGTTTACAAGCTCTAGTTGCCATTCTCTTTACCAAACTGTACTACATTAATCATAACCTGCAGATATAGAGAGAAGAGTTATTAAATCTGCAACAGATTACAGATTCCAGAAAAAAGATGTATTCACAGCAATGAAATAATGTTCGCAATAAAAAAGGATCGATAACACTCAAATCGTCAGAGAAGCACAGAAACACAGTACCTCAGTACTGGTAACCATCAGACAAACAACCTCCTTTCTTTGTGTGTTCACACTTTCTGACTTATCAGACTCTGCGCTCTTCTTTATATAGCACAGTGGAAGTTTCGGGCAATTTCTAGAGCAAGAAACTGTCAACGAACATCCGGATTGTTCTCAACAATTCCTGATTATTATGATATTGCTGCGCCCATAATAACATTATTCTAGTAAAACATGAAAAATGGATTATCTCTGAAACCAATGATGATACACACAAGCCAAGGCCAGATTTGGACTCAACTCCCACAAATGCATATAAAAACATAAAAAATTCTACATAAACAGAATCAGTGTTACACAGTGTTATATATCTCAACGCCAAATCCCGATTAAAACCTTCAAGATATAGTCAAGATTATTATGCAGTTCTATGCTCCAGGGTGGTTTTGGATAAAATCTCATCCTAATGCAACTGATGGTGCATATAACGTTTGGCATTTAATGTGCTTGCTTCGAAATTTAGATGAACAACATAGATCACTCATAGAACCAGTATTAAAGAATAACGCCTACTTTGCCCACCCAGAAAATATACTCATATCAATGGTAACTGACAAGAGACTAAAAATTAGGGAGCAAGCTATTCAGAAAATCATCCTTTCAAGAACAGGATTTTCAGGCACCAGAAACTGAGTTGCCTCGAACCCTCAATTTCCAATCTACTGACTACACCGAGATGATCGATTGACAAAAAGAGATCATTACTCCTCCACCGCTGCTAAACAATTTTAGCGACGATGAGCTACTACAGGCTCGATGTATGCCACTGGAGATAGATTCTTTTCCATGCCACAGTAAAAGTGTGGAAAGGGCAGTGAACCTAGTAACAAAGGCATGTCAGGAAAGAATAGGATATGACAACCGTCAAAAGTTTATCTTAATCTCATTAGAATCAAGGCGAAAACTGCCAAAGTTTGAATGGAAGGCCTACTGGAATGAGTAAGAAACAAATGAAATAAGATTTCCTGATGATATTGAAAATTTCTTCCCTTTTGATGTGATAAGGAACAATAACAAAGTGAATTGAATTTTAGCATATTTATTATACCTCTAATTTTTTCTTCTGAATATATTGTTGTACTTAATTAATTTTTCTAATACTCTACATTATTAAATAAAATATTATATGTTAATAAAGATTTATGTCATCAAAAACACTGAATGTAGAGTAAGTCTCGTATAAATGGAATATTCTTCAATATAGGTGAAAAAGTGAAAAATTGTGCCAGGGGTAGGAAGATTTAAACAGCGAAAATAATTTATGAGGGGGTTCCTTTGTTCCATTCAAACCCCTCACAATATTTACCTTTTCAATATAAAATTTCGACCCGACCTAAGTCGTATATATATATAAATCATTAGTTTGACCCCATTTGGAGTACGCAATCCAATTTTGGAATCCGCATATGCGAAAAGATATAGACAAAATAGAAAGAATTCAAAGACGAGTAACTAAGATGATTCCGTCTCTTAGGTCGAAGTAGTACGAGGATAGGCTTAAGGAGTTTAAATTGACACTCGAGACTAGGGGGTGATCTAATCTAGGTTTTTAAAATTATGAATGGGTTCGATAACGAAGAAAGAGATAGCTTTTTCGAAATATCTCAGTATAATAGGACTAGAAATAACGGGTGTAAGTTGACAAGTAGAAGTTTCGAGATAGAAGTTGCCAAAAACTTTTTTAGGCATAGAATAGTAAATAGGTGGAGTAGTTTGCCGGTAGAAGTAATTAGTAGCACGTCTATAAACATGTTTAAAAATCGATTAGACGCATATGTTGATAGATTGGGTATAGTTTAAGGTAGTAAAATTAAGGCTTTGTGGTTCGGAACCCACGTAAAATTATAGGTCCTCTCCGCCACTACGGAGGACATGCACAATACACAATAACGAACACAGTTAGGTAGACCAGCCATGAGTGGATCCTAGGGTCTTTGTTGGTCTGAAACATTATATCATATATATATAAATATATATATATAAATAATTTATATATATATATATATATATATATATATATATATGGGAAGAATTTCACAATTAAACACATGAAATGAATGAATGCTGCAAACCCACAAGGAAAAAGAAAAACGATTTCAAGGCCTTTCGACCTCGTCATTCCCTGACAAAGTGTAGCTTTGAATACACGAAAAGCCTTGGAATCGTTATCGTTTTTCTTTTCCTTGTGGGTTTGCATCATATATATATATATATATATATATGATACACATATATATATACACACACACACACACGTGTATATATATATATATATATATATATATATATATATATATATATATATATATTTGAAAGAATATTTAGACAAAATCAATGACTTTTCGGAAACTCAGAAAAAAATTCAATGATAACCAACACGGGTTTCGGTCAGGCAGATCATGCCTATCACAACTAATGGAACACTACAACAATGTTATTGATTCACTTGAAAGTAATGAAAACTATGATGTACTATACACAGACTTTGCTAAAGCGTTCGACAAGTGTGACCACGGAATCATAATACATAAACTGAAATATATGGGAATAACAGGAAAAGTAGGGAAATGGATATATAATTTCCTTAGTGAGCGGCGGCAAGTCGTTACAGTACAAGGAGTATCTTCATCAGAATCAGAGGTCTTCAGCTCAGTACCACAAGGAACAGTATTAGCTCCACTACTCTTCATAATCATGCTAACTGACATAGATGAGGACGTTACCAGAGACAGCACAGTAATATGCTTTGCGGATCACACAAAGATCAGTAGAAAAATAAGAAACCCAGAAGACATAGGATCTCTACAAACCGACATAAACAGAATCTACAAGTGGACGGAAGACAACAATATGAAGTTTAACACCGAGAAATTTCAGCTATTACGGTACGGAAAAAGAGAAGACCTAAAATCCATGGAATATTATACCTCCAATGGACAGGAAATTCAGAGAAGTTCCAGAGCAAAAGATTTAAGGGTTGTAATAACAGATGATGCGAAATTTGAAACACAAAATAAGATAGCAGTAAACAGAGCAAAGAGAATAACGGGTCAGATACTGAGAACCTTTAAACGAAGGGGTAAGAATGTAATGATTCCTCTACTGAAAACCCTGATAATACCCAAATTGGAATACTGCTCGGTCCTAACATCCCCATATAAAAAAGAAGACATTAGACAGCTGGAAGGCTTCCAGAGAAGCTTCACAGCCAAGATCAATGGGTGCAAAGAACTAAATTACTGGGAAAGGTTACGCGAACTAGACCTATATTCACTGGAAAGGAGAAGGGAGAGATACACCATTATTTACACTTGGAAAATAATGGGGAAACTAGTCCCTAATCTTACTCTGAACCCTATAACTCCCCAAACAACGGTGGACAGTAGAAACGGCAGAGTGTGCCGTATTCCCAAATTGAAGGCGAGACAGGGCACATCCTTAACCCTGAAAGAAAATAGTTTTGTAGTGAGAGGACCAAAACTGTTTAATCAGTTGCCCAAAGACCTAAGAAGCACGAAGGGAGTTGCAGTGGAAATCTTCAAAAGAAGACTAGACGCCTGGCTCAGAACAATCCCCGATGAACCGGGCGTACCTGGCTATTTGAGGTGGAGAACGCAAGAATCCAACTCACTACTTCACCAGGCCAACTCGAGAGGATGGGCGACAAGCTTGACCCTCGCGAAATGAGAAATCATCGCGCGAAACCTTTGTAAGGTTGTAAGGTAAGGTAAGGTTATATATATATATATATATATAACTTGGTTGAACGGTTTGTTCTTAGGGAAACGTAGCTTAGCGAGGAATAGGACGAAAAGATATGGTACATGTTTATTTACAGACGTTTCGGAAAAATTCAATTTCCATCATCAGTGCTAAAAAGTTTAAAATCAAATAAAGATAAATAAATATAATGAACAAAAACATACAATATCTTAAAGTGAACGTGTGAAAATTGGCGATAATTAGTGAGAATTAATAATGCAATTATAGTGTGCATTAAATTAAAATCAAAGATGAAATAATATAAACTATAAAAGTGTGAACACTAAACAAAATATAAAACATTTAAAAAAGAGGTCAAAAATGAGGAGAGTCTTACCAAATTATTAACGTAGTGAGGGACTAATTGTACAGAGGATTGGGAATGGTGGCTTGTTGAAACAATCCATATTGGAAAGGATGGAGCCAAGCGGAATGATGGCGGATTTCTTTTCAGTATAAGAGTTTACTTGGCGATGTTTAAGTTGAAAGCGGAACTGTAGTCGTTGAGGGTTGGTGGAATACTGAGTATATAAAGGGACTCAAGAATACGGAGGTCGATTAGTTGGTTGGCTGAATTAACAATTTTGAAATTAGACGAAAGTAGCGGGTGGTTGTGAAGGTGGCAATGATCCCTTATTGCTGATTTGGAGGGTTTGTTCATGGGTTGTGAAGTTCTAGTGGAAACACCACGATGCTCGTCCACTCTTGTTTGATATTGGCCGATGGTACTGCCAATATAGTTCGCTTTGCAGCGAACACAATTAAAAGCGTAGATAGTGGATGATTTGATACTATTATTGTTGGTGAAGACAAAATTAAATTTAATTTTGGGGTAAAGCAGAGTGAGTAGAAGGCGGAGTTCTGAAAGATATTGTGGCTGATGTGGTCGTAATGGGGAAGTAAAAAATATTGTACGTCTTTTTTAACGGTGGGAACTTTAAGGGGGGGTTGATAAATATTATTAAGAAAGTTTCTGGTTAAAGATTGTAACGTAAATTATTTTTGTTGTCATAAAATTGTTACATGCAATTTAATATGGTCGATTTCAAAGGTGGTGCGTGTATTGTAACACTTTTCTAGGTATAGATTCATATATATAAATATATATATATATAGTAGCGAATTGTAAAAGATTAAGTAATAAAATTTTCCAGTATCTAGTAGGCAGTTTTTAAGATTATTCTTTGCTGAATGTATATAATTAAGGTTTTCAAGCTGACACATGATCATCATATGTGTATACTTTTAAGGATCGTTTTGTCGTTTAAGTTCGCTTTCTCGCTTTTCGCTTTCTAGTTTAAGGTAGATCATTGTACTTTAAGGTTTAAAGTCGAAAAATAATCGTTAAAGACTAATTTATATTGGGTCGATTCAGGACTGTTCAGTCTATTTGCTTGCCGTATATATATTGTGAGACGTCAAAGAAAGCAAAATTTGTTATAAAATAGATAAAAATTTGTTTACTTGAAATACAGGAATTATTTTAGTAAGTTCCATTGATAATTTAATTTCTTTTATATATATATACATATATATATATATATATATATATATATATATATATATATATATACACACATTCACTTTTATTTATAGGTGGGCTGGTTTTTTGTTGTCTCTTTTTTTATTCTTTCATGAGTTTTAATGAGAATTCCAAGTGATATTTTGCACGGATAGGCTATTAAATTTTTATTCTGAAATTAGATTTTATTGTGATGAGTGTTTTTGTTTAACATTGTAATTTGGGTATAAATAATGAAAAATGTTTGTTTTTACGTTCCCGCGTTTGCATAGAAAATATTAAAAAATTATTGCATGGTGTAAATGCAATTAATTCGGTTAGGTATATTTTATAAAGGTTCGTTTACAACACAAAGCGAACACTCTTCATTATGCAATGATTTATTTTAATTTTTGTTTACGTAGCTGTAGTTTTGGGTTCATAATATCTGTTCTTACTTAGAATAACGATGTAAACTTGCATTTAGTTTCACTTGAAAACGATAAATTACTGGAATTCTTGCGATTTACAAACCATACTGGGTTTTGTGTTGGAGGAGAGAGTTTTCTTCCTATGAAATTTAGCGTTGCAGGTTGGAATTACTGTGTTAAAGTACTTTTCGGTATTAATATTTAAATTTTTTATATTTAATGATTCTGTTTTCGAAAATTGTGTTATTTTTTAAACTTCATTTGGGTTTACTCGTGCAATTGAAACTTTAGCTTGAGTGTTGACCGGAAATGGAGCCTTTTAGATTGCCAGTAACGCTTCTGTGGTAATCTATGTGTGCTCCCCACAAAGTGTAAGATGGTTCATTGATTATCGAGAATTGATGACATGAAGTTTCTGGGTTTCATTTTTGTCTTTTGTATTTAAATGTATCGCTATGATTTCTGAAGGTAGTTTGAATAATAATATTTTTAAGTTATAATAACGGTTACTATGTAGGGGCGCGTTTATGTTTCTGTTATGCAGTATTGTTTCGTTGCGTTTGATGATTTCTTTATTATCTTCTCGATGTAACTGCCACAAGTGATCTTATTGTTAGCTAGGCGTGATTAAATTTTGCGAAATTTTGAGATTTGTCATATTTTTCCGTAAATTTGGCCAGAGCAAATTATAGTTATTATTTCGAAGTGAAGTGTCGAGAAAATTCGGTAAATTAAATATGAAAAAGTGATAATCAGTAGCAGTACAAACTTTGTTATTTTTTTGTCAAAATTTCAAGAGGCTCGATTTGGAAGCAACTAAGTTGGATCCGAATTCCATCCATTGAGTTTAGTTGACCCGATTTAGGTGATCGATCACCGATGAGAGAGAAAGGAGATGAGAGAGAGAGAGAGATGAGAAGAGTGAGAGGAAAGAAACCAAATGCGCAGGGATTTGGTGCAGGAAAGTTTCGGTCGAAGATGGTCTACTGGTATTTTTCGGGCAGTCTTGGTCTCGCTGAGCGATGCTTCGCTAAATATGTGTTTTAGCTCTCGGTAGGCAAACCACAAGAGTTTGAACGAGTGTCTAAGGCTTTATTTTCCATACAGACAGACAGTAGGTTCGTTGTGAAACCGCCTACGGCGAAGTGATCGTTAGATTATTGCCAGTAAGAGTCTTTCAGCTGGACGTAGGAAGAGCAGCGTTCACCGACAAAAGTTGAGATGAGAGATGCGAGTTTCTTCGTAGACTTCTAGAATTGCAAATTCTGTCCAATTCCGGTGCGTGGTTTCACTTTCAGTATATCTCCATCCCCTGATCCTCTTAGAATTGGACGTCTCTCTTTTTTTTTTCGCCAATTTGGAGAGAGAGCGGATCCTCAAGCGTGTTGATCTGTTGCATGGTGATGCAACCCCTTGCATTCTAGCGAAGTGAGCAGGAGAGCTGCGTTTGGGAAATTAAGAAGTCCATTGTCAACTGTGCGGATTGTGATCTACTGTAAACAACGTCCAGCAATTAGTGTACTGATTATTATGTAATGAAATTGTAAGTGAAAGAGTGCGATTATTGCCCATATTTGTTTTGTTTTGTGAAATAGTATATGCGCTTTGCTCAGTATTTTTTTGTAAACATTTTCTTGTTCTTGCTATGTTGCCCTGATAGTAACTAAGTAACTGCATAAATAATTGTTTCAAATGTAAAGCGATCTTGGAATAGATTGTGAACTTGAAATTTGTGTAACCAGTATTCAGAATATTATCCGTTATTTGTCACGTAACAGATTCGTTACAGGTTGTAAATTTGATTATTAGTGTGAAATTTTATTTTATGCAAATGTTGTGACAATTAAAATTTTCCTTTCGACGTTTATAAAATGATGCAAAATATGTGATGGGTGAAATTTGTCAGTCTAATGATTTCTTCTCTATTCAACTTTGAATTTGTTAAAGAAAAAAAGAAAAGAAAAAATGCGAAACAAATAAATTTGTTGAATAAATAAATAAATTTATTAAAAGTTATTAATAAGTTTTCCTAGTGTAAAACTTATTTTTAAAGGGGTGATGCGAGTGTAGTAATGTCTAATTAAGAATTAAATGTTTGTTTATAAGAACTTAAGTTCAATTAAGTTTTGTTAAATAAGAAATTAATAATCGTTTGTGAAATTAAAAATATGAAAATACAAATTGGCAACGCCGGAAATGGGTCTAGAGAAACGAGAGAGAAATGCCCTTCAGTTATCGGACGGGCGTTCCCGTAATGTGTTTGTTTTTAGGATGTCAGTGTTTATTTAGAATAATCAATTTCGTCTCTCTCTCTCTGGCTAAATGTTAACGCTAATTTACCCCTCGCATTACTCCGTTTATCTAAAAGTGTTTTCGGAATAAATAAATGTCAGTAAAGTGTAATTAATTGTATAATTAATCCCCCAGTCTTTTGCATTATTCGAAAGTGAAACGGCTGAACCGTAAGCCGCGTCCGTATAAAGATACAGAATAATGAATTATAAAATGGAAGGAATGGGAATCACTACAAGGTTTAATCAGTACCAACGTTTCGGAATGCACTAATTCCATCTTCAGGACTAAAACAATAAAAGGCCAATTCACACAAAATACAAAATACAAGTGTAAGTTGCTTAATAATTTAAAGTAACAAGTTAAAATTATAAAAAGTAGCTAACAAAATGTAAAAACATTAAAACTAAAAGGTAAATAGATGAAATTAAAATAAAGTTACAATTATGAAAAGTAGCTAGGAACATATAAAAGCATTAAAACTAAAAGGTAAATAAATAAAATAAACAAGTACCTTAACTAAAACATAGCAGATCTACCGATGATTCATCAGAATTGAGTTCTGGTTTTAATTTATAGATGAACAAAGATTCAATTATTTTTAGCTTAAACTCAGAGCTTCCGGCAGCAAGTACGGCGAAATTAGACTGTGAAATTGGATGGTTATTGTTATGTGAATGGTTACGTATGAGAGAATTAGGTGGTTTGCCAAGAGGTAAATTTGTATGGACCGATTTACCGAGATGTTCGTAAATACGAGATTTTAGGTGTCTTTTTGTTTTACCTATATATGACCCCATACAGTGGTCACACTTGTATTGGTAAACTATGGATGACTTAAGAAGTGTAGGAATAACATCCTTGTATTTAAATAAGTGATAAATCGATTTAGATGGGGTGAATATAATTTTTATACATAGTTGTGGGTAGAATTCCTTGAGCAATTTTAAAAGTTTGCTTCGAATTTTAAAACTTGAGGTTCCCATATAAGGCAAAGTGAAATACACCCTATCTTTGAGAAATGTAATTACATCTCTAGTTGTGGGGTTTATTAGTCTATTTAGGGTTCTGCCTATTGTAGTCTCCACCAATCTAGAAGGGAAATTATTCTTGGTATGCTTTTACATTTTCTTAGCTACTTTTTATAATTTTAACGTGTTACTTTAAATTATTAAGCAACTTACACTTGTAATTTGTATTTTGTGTGAACTGGCCTTTTATTGTTTTAGCCCTAAAGATGGAATTAGTGCATTCCGATACGTTCATACTGATTAAACCTTGAAGGATGTTTATTTTTTCCCTGGTGGTTCCTGTTTATATATATATATATATATATATATATATATATATATATATATTTAGAGTGGTCCAAAATTTGGGCTAAAATTTCAAAATAGTTGGAAATGCTCTCCACATGGCTGCTCTTATTCCTTTAGATGTGAAGTGATTTGTGCAAAATATCTATCGATTCAGTACATAATAAGAGGTCGCTATGATTTTCACATCTTCAATTAATTAATTAGCTAGTCATTTTCTAGAGGACGCGGTATTCACGCCACATTGACTCCGTCCACCTTTCAGAGGATGATGCAATTGTTCGATTTTTTGTATAATGCTCTTTGTGAATCAAACAAATCATTTACTCATGCATCATTTCAAGTTTAAACTTGTTGGAGGACAGTTTTAAGTTCTTTCAATATTAATAGGAATAGGAATAGTAATAGGAATAGCATCTCATGTAAATATTAATTCATATATATTAATTATTTATTAATTCATATATATAATTATTGATTCATATGTATTAAGTATTAATTCATATGTATTATATTTATTCAGTATATATATATATATATAATATATATATATATAAAAATAATTATGTTCTTTATTTGCAAATTTATAACCGGTAAGGATGTTGCTATTAAATTAAATGATTAAAATTGTAAGGTATACTGTATATCTCATGTCTCTTGAAGATTATTATTTACTTATTCTTAAATATATTTTTAAAAATTTGGCTATCTTCCTACCCATGAACCACTAACCACTGTAACCATTTTTTTACTTTATTTATTTTGACTTTGCAATATTTTACTTTAACACTTATATAATTATGCTTTGGTGCTAAACGGTTAATGCATTATTTTCTCTAATTTTTCAGGTTATGGCTAGAAGTACTCGCTCATCTGCAGAAACGTGGGTTCTAGGAAAGCCCAGCAACGAGTTATCAACTGCAAGGCTACCCACATGTGGTGATGTGCTTCGTTTGGTTCAGTTTCACCACCATGAATAGTCCAAGACCTTGAAAGAGAGCTACAACTTGGCCTGCAAAGAGGCCCTGCAAGTATGGCAGAGAGCAAGGATTCCTACACAGCGAGTCGATTCCTGCGATAGGAAGCTGTCAAAGCTGTACGAAGAGTTCCTTGCGTTGAAGAAAAACCGCAAGACGCAGCTACAAAGCCGCAGAGTGAAAGAGAGCATGTTCCAAGCGACTCTCTCATAGCTTTTCGACGTTGCCTCGAGGGACGCCTTGAGGGTGATAGACAATGAAGAAGACCGCCAATTCCTGATGATGCAACGAGAAGACATCTTTTCCTGCAGTATGGCAGGCCCTGACAGAATTAATTTTGCCAAGGAATACCGCAAGAGATGTCGACAGGAGAAAGATGCTGACAAAGCTCGAAGGTAGAAAGAAAGACAGGCTGCATTCCAGGCTGGAGCTGTTGCTCTTCCATTATCCAGCACATCCACTTCATCCTCTGACGAATTCAACGCTGAAGACGATAATTATCGTCCGTCGACTTCGACCGGAAGAGCAGATGTACACTCTCATCCTCCGAAACGAAACAATATCTTCACATCACCAGATGTGGTTGCTGCTCTTGATCACGTTAGCCTTCCCGATCGAGGAGCAGTCTTCGTTGCTGGATCAGTCGCTCAAGCCCGGTGCTATGATATTTCTACAATGACTCTTTCACGCAGTTCCATCCGTCGTTCAAGAAGGCAAGCAAGGCAGGCAGCAGCCAAAGAGGATCAAGCTTCGTTTTCTGTCGAAGCACCCCTTCTTCTTCACTGGGATGGGAAACTACTTCCCGACATCGGCGGCGCAAAGGAAACAGCCGAACGAACCACGGTAATCGTTACGGGAAAGGGGATAGAAAAACTCCTAGCCGTGCCAAAAGTACAACGAGCTACAGGAGAAGAACAAGCCAAGGCTTGCATTTCGACGATTGATGACTGGAATCTTCGCGGTGAGATCCACGGTCTCGTATTTGACACAACTGCGTCTAATACTGGCCTTCACAGGGGAGCCTGTACCATGATTGAAAAGGCAGTAGGGAGGGAACTTGTCTGGATCGCTTTTCGACATCATATCCTTGAAATCTTCTTGTCAGACACCTGCAACGCACTTCTTGGACCCACAGGTGGCCCGGAAATGACTCTCTTTAAACGTTTTCTGAAAAAAATGGCCATCACTTCAGAAGGATTCCTTCATGAAGGCTTCAAACAACCTATTCAGAGATCCAAAGATGTTCTAGCTTCGAGAGGAAATGATCCAGTACTTCACAAAGGCACTGGAGTCTAAACAATCGCGTGATGACTACGAGGAATTGCTACGACTGTGCCTCACCTTCCTCAGGTGCCGTAATGAGAAAGAAGTCAAGGTCCACGCTCCAGGACCAACTCACCATGCTCGCTGGATGGCCAAGGCCATCTACGTCCTCAAAATTTATCTGTTCAAGCATCAACTACAGCTGACAGCACGTGAGACGGAGAATATCACCGAGCTCTCTCTGTTTATCGCCTTGGTCTACGCACGTTTTTGGAACGAGGCCCCTGTCGGAATCAACGCTCCTTTCAAAGATATTCTGCTTCTTAAAATCTTGCAAAAGTACCCAAATCAGACCATTTCCAAAGCAGCATCCACAGCTCTTCAACGGCACCTGTGGTATCTTGGAGAGCATCTCATCGGCCTTGCATTCTTCGATCCGAGAGTCGATGCCGAGACCAAACGGAAGATGGTCGTAAACCTCCAACGTAACGAGAATACCACTGTTACTCGTCGATTGAAGCTTGAAGGGAACATTGAAGATTTGAATTTGTATGAAATGGTCACCAAAAAGACCTGGGAATCTTCAATCTGTTAAAGAAAGAAGGAAGGGAAAGAAGGCAGCGGAGGATACCTTCCTGAGGACTGATCCCAATTCCTGGACGGAGGATGATTGCTTTCAAGAGTTTCAACGCATGGCGATCAACCTAAAAGTTGTAAATGATTCGGCGGAGAGGGGTATCGCCCTTATCAAGGCATATAATATATCTTTGACGAAGGATGAAGAATAAAAACAATTCATCTTCCGATTGGTAGCAAAACATCGCCAAGACTACTCATCGTCTTCGAAGGAGTCAGTGATGAAGCGTTAATCTAAGTCAGCGCTGTCCAACTTGCGGCCCGCGGGCCGCATACGTCCCGAGGAATGGACGTTTGCCAAATTTCATTTCTGAGTTTTCTTCCCTATTTTGTCATTTCTAGTACGGAGAACAACATTCAGTGGGTTCCTAAGTCTTATTAACCAACAGTGTATGATTATAGGCAACATCTTGGCCTCGCTTTATAGAAGTTGGACAGCACTGATCTAAGTAATGGTATATATTATAAACGAATGATAAATGTAATTTTCTATCAAACATATCATTTTTGGTTTTTAAAAATTAATGTTTTCTTTAAGAGTTATTCTGTTTTCTAAAAAAAAATAAGCAGTTTTCTTTGAGATTTAATCTGTTTTCAAACAAATAAACTAGTATTTGCCCTTGTTTTTTCATTTTTTAACCCAGAAAATCAATCTACTAGAAAATGAGAAGTAAAATGAAATTCATAGCGACCAGTAAATATCATTCAATTCGGCTGAAATTTGTTTTATTTGGCATGGAGATGTTGTTTGATAGATATAGGAACAGGAGCAGCCATGTGGACGTAAAAAATTACAAAATTTTATTTTTTGGACCACCCTAATATTATATATATATAATATATATATATATATATATATATATATATATATGGGAATGAACTCAGAATGGTTCCCTGAGTTTTTTATCATATATATAGAAAGTTTTCGTTTTTCGACGAATCAAATTGGATGGAAATGATTGAGAGTTTTAGAATGTCGCTCGGATTGTCCATTGCGAACTGTCATTTCGATCTAATAAGCGCATTAGTTATGGGAAATTGCCTTCACCTCTCTCTCTCTTATTCGAATATATATATATATATATATATATATATATTAGGGTGACAATAAAAATCGAAAGTTGGAGTTTTTTATTGGCCATTTGTTCAATGCTGCTACTACATGAGAAAACAATGTACTGTAAATATTAGGTCATTCAGATAATATTTAAGGGTGTCTCAAGTGAGGTAAATAATTCTCCTTATAACAAAAATTAATTATTCATTACCTAGTAAAAATAAATTAATATTTTTTTAATTAATGTAAATAAACGTTAGTTTTAGTTCATAAGGTTTAAGTGCAGGCGTACTCCAATCGTAATAAGTAAATAATATATTTACTAAATATATTCCAGGGTGTCTTTCATTCAATTGTAGACCACCCATTAATTCTTGCTTTTCCTCAAGCCATACCCCTTTTTCAATGTACCAGGCTGAGACTTCCTATGATCCTCAACAACCTGCAAGAGATGTTGGCGCTGTTCTTCATTCTTCGGTATTGAAGGCCTGGATCAAGGCAATTCCCCTCTCTGCCATGTCATTGACGACTTTTAGTCCTTCAACTATAGTCAAACCAGTCTTGAAATCTTCGTCGTCCGGCCAGGTCTCTGGTTCCTTGGACAAGAAACCATCATTAATTTTTAGAAGTTCAAAGAGAAGCTTTGATCCTTTCGAGGCAAAGTCCGAGAGCTGCTTTGTTGAAATGGAAGAAACAGCAGGTATTGGGGCTCGCTTTGGAGGATCTTCAGCAGCTTCTTTTTCGAGGATTGATCGAGCGATATTCTTTTTCGTCGTTGCATTGATACCTTTATCAAAGAGTGCGAGACCAATCAAGTACTCGCTGAGGTACCATAAGTGACGACCGAGGACACTAAGGCAGGATGCTGAGATCTTTTCATCGTGGTACTTTGCTAGGTCTTGAAGAAGCTTCAAATCGTTCGCGGGAGCAGATGAAGGACTGCTGGCCGTGAACCACGCGCTGACATATAACTCCAGGGCAAAAAATACAAATCGTTTTAAGCCAGACATTTCACGAGTTGTAAGTCTGAACTGATGGGAAAGCAGCAGGATTTTAATGAATAAATTACTTTTGCCATCCAACGTGCTCGGTGAAGTGCTCCAGGTCGCCGAAACCTAAAGTTAGGTAAATTACCTCCAAGGATTGTAATCGACAACTCCAAGAATTCACGGTAATCATCCCTCGGCTGATGTTTTGTCAGATATAGATTCCAGCAAGCGATCAGTTCTTCTCGATTCTCATTCAGACTCGATGGAAGGTCTGACAGGGTCTTGTACTTATCTTGGCAAATTGTATTCCACGTCTCTTTGAAGCGGAGAATAGGAGGATATCTGGACCAGATGATGGTCCCATGCATTCCATGTACGCCTTCTCAACGACAAGTTCTAGGATGTGATGGCGACATGCAAGGTATAAGAGTCGGCGGCCGAGTTTCTGCTCCAAAATTACGCATGCCCCAGACAAGTAACCAGTATTTGAAGCTGTAGTGTCGAAGCTCATAGCTGATACCTTTTCTGACACATTCCATTCTTTGAGCGCAGCATGTACCACCGAGGCGATGACCTCACTCGTTCCTGATGTCAGCTTAGGTACACCCAAGAGCTTCTCGGTATCAACTCCGGTTACGAAAATGGCTAGTCGGTCACACCGACCACCTTCATCGTCTGGTAGAATTTTTTCCGTCCCAGTGAACAGTGAGCACTTCGTTGGGTGTGAACCTTTGTTTAATCTTTTCTGCCGTCGCCGAACGGAGCCTTTCTCTTGATTTTCTAATGGTTTCATAGTTGAGCGCGAGTTTTTGTGAGTTATGGCCGAGGCTTCTAGCCGTAGCGTCGATAATCCGGTGTGCTGAACGATGACTGATTCCTGTGCGATCCAATGTACTTGCCAATTCGGGAGTGATGACTTGGATAGTGCCACGAGCATAACACTTGCGTTTTTCAGGAGAGGCGGGCGGTGAGTCTTCAGATGATGGCGCAGAACTTGGTGCTTCAGATGTAGAAGAAGATTCCAGCTCAATATTTTCAAAAGTAATATTGGCTTGAGGTTGGTGCTGAACTAGGCGTCTTTCAGTTTGTTCCCGACGCATGACAGAATGAGCCATTTTCTTGTCAACTCCTCCCATTACTCCCATCCTCCCTGTTTCTCGCTGAGCAATAAGGAAGGCTCGATCTTCTTCGATGGTCAAAAGTTCCATCGCTTTAGGGTTGGCGACATCGAAAAGATTTTCCAAATTATCACGGAACTCATCTTCTTTTTTCCGCTGGGTTTCCGTAGCGCGAGCACGATTTTTCTTGAGAAGCTTCCAAGTAAGAAAAAGATCTACCACTTTTCGACCAATGCTCTTCTCTGTGATGGTAGGTATCCGGGATTTCTCCCAGTAACCAATGACTGATGATGCCACCTCCTTCGCTGAGTCGTTCACTGTCTTCTTGTGCTCTATGTGAAAGTGAAAAAAACAGGCGTAAAAACGTCTCCAATTGAAGGAAGCCGTGCGCCCTTGATCTCGGGTATGGGATGGCCAATGAGCCAAATTTGACTCGCTGTGCGGGTAGTCGCCATTGGGCCTAAGAAAAGAAAAGAAACGTATATTAAATTAAAATAAGAATCAAAGCATTAATTTTTTTCGTATTATGATTCCATTTTAAAGATCTCATTTATATTGTAATATATATATATATATATATATATATATATATATATATATATATATCTATATATATTAATATATATATACAGGGCCGTCGAGAGCCATTAACGGGCCCCAGGGCTAGCAAACATTACGGGCCCCACACCAAGTGTCAAGGCATATATATATGCAATAAATCTATTAATATATATATTATATATATATATGTATAACTTTAATAATATAATATTTAACTTTATAAAAATTATGTAATTCAATAGTTCAAGTGTTTCAAACCTCTTCGTGCAACACCCAAAACACAAGTGAGAGATTTGGTTAAATATTTCTCAAGTTTATTGACCTTGGCTACTTTCGATCATACCACAAAGCGTGAGAACGGAAGCTACATTTGAAAAAATGTGTCAGATTGATGAATTTTAGTGTTGACTTTTAGGATACTCAGATATTACATGTAAGAAATTACATGTAAGGAGCTCTGAATGAAAAAAACGTCACAATTTCTTAATGATTATTATGATCCTTATTTATTTTTTTACGATTTTTTTATTCTCCTGCGGGCCCCCAGACACCCTGGGCTCCGGGGCACTGGCCCCCCCTGACCCCCCCTCTCGACGGCCCTGTATATATATTTATATACTCGATATATATTATCATAGGAAATCAAATTCAGTTCCAAATTTATATAATTTAAACATCAAACTATGCCAACAATTAATGAAACTTTTCTAGAACAATTTCCAATAATAATATAATCAATGTATCAAAATAAAAAATATTACCTTAGATATCTTAAAAGAATCGGGAGAGAACTTCTAAGCGTCGTTTTCAGTCAGGCAGTCGTATGCAAATGAACTTGAAGCACCAAAAGCTGATCATCCAAAGATTGATACACATCATATTATTTAACGATTTATTTATGAAAATTTTAATTTAATGAAAATTAATCGATTTGCATAATCTATAGTATGAAATAAAGGAAACAATTCTATTAAATTATATAATACACTTGCATTCTCGAAACATTTTTGTTTTTGAAGCGTTGTCGAAACTCGTTCATTCTTGAAATTTCTTCGCGCGACAGTTTCATTCATGTGACTCGAGGCACCCCTAAATGCTTTCCGAATTCCATGAGATTTCGTCTACGGTGTTTCCTCATAGGGTGGCAGCATTGGACAAATGGCCGGCAAATTGTTTTGAATTTCAAATTTTATCCCTATAAGAAGTTGTCACCCTAATATATATATATATATATATATGTGTGTGTGTGTGTGTGTATATATATATATATATATATATATATATATATATATATATATATATATATACACATATATATATATATATATATATATATATATATATATATATATATATATATATATATATATATATATCACAGCTTCTGATTTCTTCGGGAAGTATTGTAGTTATATATTATTTTTAATTTTTTAATTGTTTTAATGTCTTTTAAATGTAGTGTATTTAAATGTTATGTAATTTATAGTACTTCGCTACTTAATTTTTCTACTGTTACTGTTTTAAAGAAATTTATGTTTATAGATACTGACAGAAGTATTTTTTTAGAAGCGTTTGGAAATAAATAAGAATGTCATTGTGTTGGTCCTCTTTGTCATATCTTTTACTTTTTAATGGATGAAGGAGGGGGCCAAGTGCGAATGCCCGCCCATAAAGGATGAAGAGAGCCAAAATCAAAGTCCAAGGTTTTTGAGATACCGCTCGACACACTCTGTGTTTGAAAGATTGGAGGTCATAGACAGGAGGAAAGATGGGTTGAGGAGGACTGCTCCAGAGTTGACAGGTTGAGTAGATGAAAGATTGAAAATACCGATTGATCCTTGCGTGAGAGTTGGACAGGAAAGGACTGAGAATGTGTCGGAAGTCTGGTACTGCGTGTTCTCCTTAAAGAAGGAGGCATGCAGTTGGAGAGTTCAGAAGAGCAGTGTCCGTTATAATAGCGATAGTAAAGAGAGCATAAAGAGTGAGGCAATAGTAAAGGCGATAGTAAAGAGTGAGGCGATAGTAAAGAGTGAGACAATATTGCGGCGAAGAGAGAGGATTGAAGACAGTCAGAAAGAGGCAGGGAATTGATGAGACGAAAAGCCTTTGATTCCACGCGGTCAAGTTGAGCTGTGTCGGTTGAGCCATCCAACACATGAGAAACGAACTCCATACAAGGGCGGACAAGACCCCTGTACAGAGACAACAACTGAGTTGGGGATGAAGAAAATGCGGAGCTTGAAAAGCACACCTAACTTCTTAGAATCTGTTTTGGAAAAAGAGTATATGTGATAATTTACAGGAGAGATCACGAGAAAAGGAAATGGAAAGAATGTTAAGAGAAAAGAAGGATTGAGTTGTGTATTGTTGAAAGTAACGGGATAGTCGTGTGGAAAATTGTGACGAGTAGAGAGATGAAGGAACTGAGTTTTTGAGGCATTGAAAGCCACAAGGTTTTCTCTACCCCAGTCAGAGATAATAGAAAGCTCAGAGGCCAGATGCATCATAGCCGTCGCACGCGAAGTATGGAGTAACTGTTAAGAGGGACACTTTTTGAAGCTGGTGGAGAAGTGAAGAATGGAATTATTGGCATAAGAAAGGATAGGGCAAGAAGTGTGACTTAAAAGATCATTGATAAATAAAAGGAAAAGAGTGGGTAACAGGTCAGAACCCTGGGTATCACCGCTGTTAATGGCTTTAGGAAAAGAACATTGGCTGTCTACGACCGCAGCTATATATCGGCAAGAAAGGAAATTAGAGATGAAGGCACAGATCGAATGATAGAAACCGAAGGAGGACAGTTTGGAAATTAAAGATTTGTGCCAGACTCTATCGAATGCTTTTGATATGTTTGGCGCAATAGAAAAGGTTTCACTGAAATCCCAAAGGAGTATAACAAAAATCAGAACCAGATGAAAGAAAAAGACGAAAGAGTTTAACTTGGCAGGGTATTAGCACAGATGCACAGTTCTTGAGAACAACAGGACCGTACGCATTCCTAGAGTTGAACCCAGATAGGGCAGAAAAACATCTTTGGAAGACATTCTAATATGAGATATAATTAAAGTAGGAGGGAGGAGGAGATGGAGGAACAGCACCGGATTCGTCAAGGGTTGAGTTGGAGGCGAAAGTTTGAGCGAAGAGTTCAGCTTTATCAGAAGAGACGGCAACTGAGTCGTCGAAAAGGAAAAGAGGAGGGAAAGAAAAAGAAGTAAAGTTGTTGAATAGGTTCTTGGCTAGGTGCCAAAAAGAGCGAGAAGAATTAGAATTGGATAGGTTTTCACATTTTTGTCTTATGAAGGAATTTTTGTCGAGTCGAAGAAGAGATTTTGCATGTTTCCGAGCAAAAATATAAGCTAAGCGAGAGTCAGGAGCTCGATGGCGACGGTATTTTCTGAAAGCCTCCTCTCTGTTGCGGATAGTTGTAGGAATAGAATATGGAATGTACTGTACGTCTGCATGCTCGAGAGAATCATTTCCGTGATGCGCTCACCGCTTTCGAAGGGACCCCGGCAATGGAAGCAGTAATCATTCCATAAGAAATCAAAGAAGTCATGCCTAAGGGCCTCTCAATCGGTTGCGCCAAAGTGCCAAAGGCGTCTCCTCTTGGGAGGACAGAAAGGCCGAATGGAGAAAAAAGTTTTAAAGGTTAGAAAAAAGGGTGAGAAGTGAGAAATTAATCCAGAATCCAAGGCAGTCGGGGATACGAGTAGGGGGTTGTACAATCTGCTCTAGGTCATTCAGGATAAAGAAGTTGTAAGCTAGTTCACAGGGATATCAGTGAAATGTAAAGTAAGCCAAAGGTGGTGATCAATATTAAAATATCCTAAAATAAAGATTTCAGCAAAAGGAGAGTGGGATGGAATGTATTCCACTTTGGAAGTGAGATAGTCAGAGTTTTCGATAGTCAGTAGAGTTAGGAGAAACTTAGACAGCGTAGATGTATTTAGTTTGAGATTCTCATGTAAGCCATTGTCAGAGGGTATAGAATTCGGAGGATTCAAGTTCGGGAATACGAGAGCAAGTTAGGTAGGTGCGTACATCACGCAATACGGTGTGTCGAATTTTTCAACTTTCAAATTCCAAATATGAGGGGTGCTAAAAAGTTGCAGCATGACTTAGGAATTCTAAAGATATTTTTGTTAATTTAATATAATTTAGTTTTGCTTGGTAAGAAGCTACATAAAAATAGTGACTTTTTTGACTTTTTTTGTGGAATTATATAATAATTATTATATTAATAATTATGTATGCTGTATATATAATGCACATATTCATCAGTGTCCTGAAGATTACTTGTCCGTCAGTGCTACCATCCTAACCAGTGGGAATTGACCTACAATGGCTTCTAAAAGGAGGACAAGACTGGGGACATTCACACATATGAGCAACCTAATTGGAACTGGTAGAGAGTTGTTGCCCTCTGAACTCCCAACTCTGCGAGACGTTCTGAAATATGGGCTACTGCTAAGAGAACAAAGTGGTGAGGATGTGAGAAACTACCCAGCAGCCAGTCTTGCAAAGGACATTTACCCTAAAGTGCTTGAAAAGTGGGAACGAGCAAACAGTTCTTTTGTAGCCCCGTTGTAAATTCACGAGTCACAATCTTAAACAAGATCCAAGAGAGCTGGGAGCAGGCCAAAAACATATCTCTTGGGAGAGGAAAGCTACATGTCAAAGAGGCTTTCATTGCAAAATTTGACAAGCTTTTTGACATCCTCAGTTGCAAGTGTAAAATTGTTCTCTGCTCTGAATTTGGCTGCCTTGCAGATGCTGGTTGCAAAAACGAAACTCACATTAACTGTACATGCCCTAGGGAGATGAAGATCCCTGTGAAGGAACTTGCTTTCATTAAAGGTCAGAGAGACAAGTCTGGTTCTATTGGACCACATCAGATTGGCTTGCCAGATCAACCTGAGCACAACAGGCAAGTCAAAAAGCAGAAGCGGCAAGAAGACGAAAGAAGAAGGCTTGCTGAATATAAGCAGACAAGTAAGCAGGATGTTTCAATGCCATCAAATGAAATAATTTTCTCTAATGATGAAAATGAAGAACAAATAGCTGATGCTCAAGATGGAAAGGAAGGAAGTTATGAAGTGACATTAGAAATACCAAGCACGTCTTCAACTTCCAATAAAAAGCCAGAGTACAACACATTAGAAATACCTAATGTTGCTATGCATAGCATCAGATATGGTGTTGGCCTGCGTGCCACAGCTGCCATCACCACTGCTACCTTTATGGATGCTGGCTTGATCACTGAAGAAGACAAGAGACTTGTAGTTGATCACAATAAAGTCAAGAGGGCCCAAGAAAAAGTTATGAGATCCCTGGATCAGGAATTTGATGATCTTTGTAAGAAGGGTGAAACTGACTGCATCTTCTTTGACGGCCGTCAAGATACAACTAAAGTTATGCTGAAAGCAGACAATTCAGATCGTCAGTTCCCCAGCATCATCAAAGAAGAGCATTATTCTGTGTGCAGTGAGCCAGGTGGAAGATATCTCTACCACTTCACTCCTGAGAAAGGCTCAACGAGAAAAAACCTGCTGAAGTTATTGCTGATAATCTTGTAGATTTCATAAAGAAGAAGGGCATTGATAAAAGCCTGCAGACCATTGGAGGTGATTCTGCAAATGTTAACACTGGCTGGGAGGGTGGTTCCATGCATTGGGTAGAGGTCAAACTTTGCCGTAAGTTGATCTGGTTGGTTTGTGCCCTCCACACTAACGAGTTACCCCTGCGACACTTGATCACAGCACTGGATGGGAAGACCTTGTCTAACAACAAGTGGACAGGTAACATTGGCAAGATGCTAGACACTGCAACCGAACTTGAAATTGATCCTTCATTCACCAAACTCTCAATTGGAGAGCCTCTTACTTCACTGAGTGACAATGTCATAAAGGATCTCTCTACTGATCAAGCGTACGAGTATAGGATCACACAGGCCATAAGGACAGGAGAACTTCCCACAGATCTGGCCCTTCTTGAAATTGGTCCAGTGAGCCATTCAAGGTGGTTGACAACAGCAAACAGGTTTTGTCGCATATGGGTTTCAAAACATGGCCTTAAAGGCAAAACCCTCAACAACTTAAGACTGATAGTGGAATACATTGTTGGTGTGTACTACCCATGTTGGTTCAACATCAAAGTAAAACACTCTTGGGTGGAAGGCCCACGCCACATCTTGTTTCAGCTGCCGCTAGTTAGGCTGCAAAAGAAGGCTGTAGTGGATGCTGTTTTGCCAACCATCAAGCGCTCAGCATGGTATGCATTCAGCGAAATGATAATCCAGACACTCTTGTGCTCAGATGACAGTGAGGAGAGGAGAGCTGGTGTCCAAAAGATTGTTGACATGAGGGGTGGAGATGATGACACACTTGGAGATCTTTCTGTACGTCCCAGGAAGACACCTTCCATCAACCCCAGTGCTTCTTCCGTGTTGGAGCTGACAGACTGGTCTGACGGGGTATTTGAACCTCCTTTGACATGTAAACTGACTACAGCGGAAGTAAAGAAATTCTTTGACAAGCCTACGCAAGTTCCACAGTGGCCCTGTCATGCTCAGTCAATAGAGAGGTGTGTGAAACAAGTCACAGAGGCAGCAGGCAGGGTGTATACACATGAGAAACGTGAGGGCTATATCAGAGGCCAAGAAGCAAGTCAGCGGCTGATGTCCAAGAATGAATCAAAGCAAGACTTG